>JADILG010000286.1:0-26734 GCA_017591655.1 Thielaviopsis populi
GTGCGTCAATTTCTAGGGAAGGCCGACGAGAAAAAGAAAGCAATACCGACAGACAGACAGACAGACGCCTACATAATTGTACGTACATACACATGTACACATACACATATACACACACTCCTCTTTGACCTGTATTTCCAAGCCCATCCATTCCCACTCCCACTCTCACTTGCCAGTGCGGCTTTCGGCCCAGTGACTTCTGACGCCCCAGCTGCTGCACCTGCCCCCCTCTCCTGTCCTCCCCCGGTTTTTATTTCACTTTTTCTCTCCCCCTGCCCGGCCTAGCATTTACGATATCGCCGGGTGTACACACATACGTACTTTCGTACTTTCGTACCTTAACTGCCATCGTCCTTGATACAGACGCCAGTGCCAACGGCCCGCCTGGTCTGGACCACCTGCTCTCGTCATTGTCCTCCTCCTCCTCCTCCTGCTACTGCTGCTGCCGCTAACCTGCCCCCTTTTTGTCCGCTTGCCCCCTCCCCCCTTATGACTCCGGGTCGCACTCTGCTTTCCTTCTGCTTGCTAGCTGGCATGGCTTCGTGTCTGTTTGTATCCAAGCCAGGCTGAGGGATTCGCACAACTTGTGTGTGATGCCAACAAGTCACGGGTCCTTACTCATTAATCTTTTTTTATTATCATTTTATATGCCTGTGCCTGTTATACTGGCTGGTGTCTTTTTTTTGCCTTGGAGCCTTTTTCTTTTCTTTTTTTTTGGGCGTTTATATTTCCCCTGCCACTCCCGCATGTCTGAGGCTCTCCCGTCTTCTCTTTAGTCTTGTCTTGCTGTCTTCATATGTCCCGTCCTGCCTGCCTTGTCCTCCCGCCTCCCGCCTCCTGTCATCTCTCTCTGATCTTCTTCTCGTACTCTTCTTCCCTCTTCTTCACTCTTCCCCCGCACGCGGAGCTGAATGCCGCCGCCGTCCCTACGCCCCGCCATGAACCAAGCGCTGTACAACTGCCTCGACGCCCCCTTCATCGATCCCGACCGCATCTACGCCGTGCTCACCAGGCACTATGCCTCGGTGTTCCCTTTCCTCCACCGCCAAACCTTTACGCAATGCTTCGCCAGCCGCAAAGCCCCCGTTGGGCCCCAACGCTCCATGGCCGACATCGACGACGGCAACCTGATGCTGGTCGCCGCCCTGGCGCTCGCCTGCCAGAGCGATGCCGCTGTCTGCCATGAGGCCAGCGTCTACCTGGATAAGACCCGCGCCCACAGCCCCGGCGCTTGGTACGGCGGACAGCCCCCGCACCCGGCCCACTTCTACGCCCGCGCCGTCATCGACGCCCTGGGCATCGACGACTACGGCAACCCGGCGCTCTGGGCACCGTCGTCCATGGAACAGATCCAGGCCTTTGTCATGCTGGGCATATACGAGTGGCTGTGCGAAGAGGGCCCCGAAAACTACCCGCACCGCCTCACCCACTGGCTCAGTGCCGGCCGCGGCCTGTCCCGCTGCCTCGACCTGTTCCGCGTCTCCCCGACCGAGCACGCCCACGAGCCGGACCACAGGACTCACAGCCGCCTGCGCACCGTGCTCAGCGTAGCCATCCTGGACCGCCTGCTGATTACCGTGCCGATACCCGATGCGCCGACCGTGGAAACCGGCCAGCTGCCCCTGGGCATGGTCATACCAGAGCACGAGTACGAAGGCGAGCGCATACCCAACGGCTACTACGCCGCCGGCTACGGCGTCGACTCGGCGCTGGCCTGGTTCCTGCGCATCCTCGACCTCTTTTCCGAAGTCAACTGGTTCTGCTCACAGGGCCCGCGCGTGCGCAACAACTGCCCCATCGTGGAGGCGCTTCCACCCCGCGACGCCGAGCGGTCCCGCGCACCGCCGCCGCCACCGCCGCCGCCGCCCATCCCTGAGTCCCACCCGCGTTTTCTCGCTCTGGCGGCGTACGTAGACAAGTTCCGCGACTCCTTCCCGCGCCACTGGGTCACCAGCAGCCTCGACCACCGCACCAAGGCCATTGTGCGCGACGCCATGATCCTGGAGAACCTGTGCCGGCTCATGCTCTACCGCGACCGCATCCCGTTTATCCCACTGCAGACACTTACCCTCGCTGCCGAATCCCCGCATCTCGCCGCCAAAGACCGCGACGAGTGCGATATTTACGCCGTCTCCGCGGCCAGGGAGGCCTACGTCTCGGCCCAGAAAATCATCCAGCTCGTCCATGCCGCCAACCTTGACCGCACGCCGTTCCGCGGCGTCTCGGCCACGCTGCCGCTGTCACCCGTCATTGTCAACGCCACCTGGCACGCCGCCTTTACCTCGCTGCACGCGCACCACTTTCCACACCTCGACCAGACGCACGTCCTCGTCTCGCCTGACTACCAGATCGTGCTCAACTACGGCTTCACCTTCAACCCGCGCAACCAGGGCTCCTGCGGCCAGGCCTTTACGCTACTAGGCTACCTGGCCCGCTACTGGCGCCCGGCCAAGCGGTTCCGCCGCATCTTCCGCTGGTCCGGCGCCTTCCTGCACCTGTGGCGCCAGGCCATGATCAGGGCGCTCCTGGGCCCGCGCCCCGCAGCGCCCTTGGCGCCGCACGCTTCGGACCAGTACCTGGCGCGCATGCGCAAGCCCGACTTCCACAGCGGCTTCAACGAATGGGAGGTCTTCCGCCATCGCTACATGACCATTGGTCTGGCGCACGGCCGCAGCGAGTGGGACGACGACAGCCGGTATCCGGTGTTCAGGCTCTTTGATAGTGTCGAAGAGTTCCTCGACTACCCGGACTACGAAAACCACCACCTCGACATGGACCTGATCAACGCCTGGGCGCTGCTGTCCACGCCGGCACCGCTCGTCTCGGCCGGCATCGACGTCGTCCGCCGCTGCTGGGACGAGGTGGCCCACCTGGAGCTGCCGTTCCAAGGCACCGTTGTCGTCTACCAGGGCGTCAAAGTCACCAACGCTCGGCCCGACTCTCGGGCCGACAGCAGCCGCCACAGAGCCGGCCATAGCCGCCACACCAGCAGCAGCAGCAACGGCAACAGCAATGGCAACAGCAGCAGCGCTTCATTTCCGCCCCACAAATGGCACCCGCTGCTAACCGACTATCCGGCTACCCGAATGTGGAGATGGAACCAATGCCTTCCTGCCGACCGCGAGTCGCTCCTGCTCAAAAACATGTGGCGGCGTGCCATCAAAGTGGATACCGACATTTCCATGGGCAACTACCACTTTCAGGGCCTGTCTCAGCTTCAGACGAACAACGCCAACTTCCTGCCTATTGTGGCCTGGCTGCCGTCGCCCCACGGCAAGCCCGAGACGGGCGTGGCCGGCAACCTGCGCAGTCAAGACGCCAGGGCCCGCGTATCTAGCGACATTCGAGAGCCGCCGTTCCCGGGCTGGACGAACGAACCGCCGTCGCCCGTGGTGCCGGAGCTGTGCGCCTTTGTGACGCCGGATATCCTGGGCCGCATGGTGCTGCACGTGACCGAGTTTAGCCCGCGCAGCTTCGGCAGGGCTATTGTCGATGACGGCGCCAACCACGAGGGTCCCACATGGGTGAGTACTGCTGCTCTTTCTGTCGTGCCTCGGCTCGTTACTAACACTGTCACAGAAGGCACATTTCACTCTCGATGGTCCACCGCGGCCACATGCCACGCCGTTTGTGATTCGTATGAGCAGCCCTCCGCGATGGACAAGCAGCGGGCAGCATCAGCCGCCGCCACCACCGCCGCCACAGCACCAGCACCAGCAGCCGCCACAGCCGCCGCCGCCGCCGCCCCCGCAGCGCAGATCCGCCCACAACAGCTGGCTATCGGCCCCAACGCCCGGAAACACCATCCCCACGCCCGTCAATGCCGGTGGCTACTACAGCAGTGGCTACCACATCAACGGTTACTATATCAATGACGCGCCCGTTGCGCGGAGCTCCGCCACGCCCCGCAACAGGCAAAGCGGCATCCGGTAGGGTCTAGCATGCAGTGCAGGCTGCGGCATTGGAAACGGCCGCCACATCAAGACTGTGAGCGGTCCCGCCGGTTAGGAAAAGTACTTTGAGGGTAATGAGGCCAGGCGGCCAGGCGTAGAGTAGAGCTAGGCTTGGGAATACATGACGTCATTTTCTTTTTTGCTAAAAAGGTCAGAGGCTATGTATATTGATGACTGGGACATGGAGAGGGTATGGAAGAGGAAAGGGGGGGGGGTATATATATGAACAAGAGTGACAAGAAACAAGACAAGAAACAGGCACTGCCAACAGGAATAGAGTGACAAGAAATAGACAAGAAACTGGCAATGCCATCAGAAACAAGAAACAATGAATGAAGCGCTGGTCAAAACAAAATAAACACAAAACCCTCAAGTGGAAAAGGTCAAGAAAGACAACCAGGTCTGAGCTCTACACCGTAGAGCCGCCCGAGTCTTCCCGTGCCCGGCCGCCCATCACCACCTGAGCCTCGAGATCAGCCAATGAGCCGGACCCGGCGGTAGTTGCAGCGGCAGGGGCGTCCGGGATCTGTAGAGACGGACCGGCCCGTGCGACGTTCCGTGAGAAAAAGGGCAGCGATGCCAATGAAGATGACGACGAGAGAATCGAAGCAGAGTCTGAGTCGCGGTGCTGCAGGGACTGGACAACGTCGCCCTTGCAGATGGGACAGGTGCGGCGGCGGTTGGTCAGCCAGGGGGTGCTATAGCAAAATCTGAGAGTTAGTAACACGCCAATAGAAAGTGCACAGTACAGCGAATACCACTTACATGCACTCCTCGTGGAACTCATGGCCACACGGGAGACTCATCACCTGGCTCACTCCATCAATGTACTCCTCGAGACATACCACACACTCCGACTGGCGGCCCATGTACTTCTGCCACTGGCTCGTCGGCTTCGCCTTGGCTGCCGGCGCAGCATCGCCTGCTCCATTGGCCCCAGCAAGGCCGCTAAGCGCCTCGGCAACGCGGAAGTAGCCGCCAGACCCCAGCCCCGCCGCCGAGCCGCCCTCAGGCCCCGCCCGGTCCATCAACGCGCCAGCCGTGGGTGACTGCAGCAGCGGTGTGGTTGGCGATGAGCTGCTAGGAGACGGCAGGCGTGGCGAAGCCAGCGGCGACGGCGTGAACGGCACGCGGTGGTAGGTGCGCACGGGCAGCCGCTGCACCAGGGACTTGGGCACGCGCCAGCGCTGGTTCTGGATGCGCGTACGCAGCATGATGCACGTGTAGACTACGGTCAACGTGATGACGGGGCTGACAAAGACAATCAGGATGGTATCGAGGAACGAGCTGGCGTTGCCGCTGGGCGTGATGGTGATCCACAGGCCGTGGCGCACCTCGTCCTCGTCTCCGTCGTCGGCTCCCGCTGCGGCCACGGCCGTGGGCGCGCTGCCGCCGCCGGGCAGGGTCTGGGGCTGGCTGGCTTGCGCACCGGCAGGCGAGGCGGCGGGGGAGCCGGCCGGGCCAGCAGGAAAGCCAGAGTCCCAGGCAAACACCCGCCACGGCCACTTCTTGCCGGCAGGCAACGGCAGCGACGGCGGCGCGCCGGTGGCTGCGGGCTTCGTCTTGGGCTTGACGGCGCCCGAGGCCTTGTCAGAGTGCTGCACCTTGGGCGACGGCTGCCCAAACTCGATGAAGCTGCCGGGCTGGCTGAGAGCCGACAGCAGCTGGCCGGTGGTGTGCGAGACGAAGATGGAGGGGATAGTGACGTTAGACGTGTCGCCGCGCGCGTACATCTGGATCAGCGGGCCGCCCTTGCGGTTGTCACCGACAATCAGCGCAAGAGCGCCGCGGCGCTGCGCCCACTTGACTTTTTCCAGGAAGCCGCAGCCGCCACGGCTCAGCAGGACAATCTTGCCGGCAATCTCGGCGGTCTCCTGCATCGACCGGATGTCGCTGGGCCCTAGGTTGAAGCTGGCGCTGGCGGCATCGATGGCCTTCTTCTGGGCCCTGGTCATGCGCGCGAGGGCATCCTGGTGCAGGTAGTCGTCGGTGCCGTCTTGGTGATTAGCTGCGGCCGGGGCAGCCATCTCGCGGTTCGGGTGATGAGAGGGCGGCGCCGGGGCGTTGAAGCTGCGGGAATGGAGACGGTCGTTTTCGGCGGGGGACATGCCGGCCATGGGCGATCCGGCAGCCGATGGCACCGTTTCCTTGTCGTTCGGCTGCGGCTGGCGCTTCGGCTGGCGCGGGGCGCTGGTCGTGTGGGCGGTGGGGTTGACTGTCGAGATTTGCAGGCTCCAGTTGGGGATGTCGCTGCAGCCCAGCTCGCCGTCTCCTTCGCCCTCGGGCAGGTGGTCGTCGTTGAAGCTGCTGCCGACCCACAGCTGGCCACTCAGACCCGAAGCCTCCAGATACGGGCCAAAGGCCGCGGGGCGGGCCGAGAAGGCGGTGTTGTTGTCGTCCATAAGACTAACAAGCGCCAGGGGCGGGAACAGCGTGAAGCGGCGCGAGATTTCGTGGAGCGACCATCCTTGGCTTGGCGCTGCCGGTGAGACCAAGGACGGTGGGCGCCAGTGCTGGCGGTGGGGTTTCGAAGGCTGGGCGGGGGCCTGGGGGGAGTCCTCGGGTCTGCGCGGACCGGAAGAGGGGCTGCTGGAGAGATAGGCAACAGAGCGGCTGATGAGGAACAAAGCGGTAGTTAAGAAAAAGATGAGCGTAATGATTCTTGGCGGACGCATATTGTGGAATGGGTGAATGTGGTGAGGGGGGGAAGAGAGAGAAGAACACAGACGAGAAGAGGGAAAAAGAAAGCGGATGGTGGCAGAAGGGGAGGGGGGGTAAAAAAAAAGAAAGAAAAAAAGAATCAGGCGTCTCTTATGTTTTCTCAACTCGAAACATGGGCGGGAGGATGGAAAAACAGACCAGAAAAACGAGAGAAAAAAATAAAAAGAAGGAATAATATCCCTCAAGACCGAGAGGATGGCAGCAAGAAGAAAAGCAAAGCGGCTGCCGCTGATGAGGAGGAAAAGAAGAGAAGAAATCGAGACACAAAACAGAAGCGCAGGGGAGAGAAAAAGAAAAAGAAAATTTCGCTCCCAAGGCCAAAAATAAACGCTGTCTCTAACGTTGCGAATGACGTTCGTTTGCGTAGGAAAAAAAGGCTGGGCAGGGAAGCAAGGCAGACCAAAATAGAAGACAGCAGAAAGGAAGGCGACCGGGTTCACAAACATGCACAGGCAGCAAAACAAGAAAAGAAGAGACAAGAAAGAAGAGAGGAGAGGAGAAAAAAAAAAGAGGCCGATCAGAATGGCAGCAGACGAAATGACCAACACTGTTTGATATCCGGGTGATGATGACATGTGATTCCAACCACGCCAGATCTTGTAAGATTGGGTGAGAGAGCGGAAGACATGTCGTAGAAAGCGGAGACTCGGGAATATGGGAGCATAAAAAGGCCCCCCCGCGCTGGGGCTGGATCGTGACCAGCATGCGGCGGGGCGATTGATTTTTGGCGATTTCTTTTTCTTTTTTGTTTTATATTAATATCTTTTTTTTCTTCTTTTTTCTTCTTTTTTACTCAGTCGACGTCAGATTAAACTATCGAGTCCATCTCAAGTTCTTGGTTCTTTCCCTCTTCCATCTTCCAAACAGGCAACTGCCTCTGCTGCCCCGCAACTTGCTCGCTCAAGGTAACTACCACAAGTTTGAATTGCTCTTTCTGTATTCCAAACCCCTTGTGCTTCGCTACACCCATTCGCCTATATCTATTTGCACTGCTGATGGCGCAAGTCCGCCTTCAATTTGTGTGTGTATGTGTGTGTGGATACGTGTGTGCGTGCGTGCCTTGACCTCCTCAGACAAGGTCCTCTGACCTTACGTCGTCGCAGAAAGCATGCATCCCTGTCCGTCTCTCTCCGGCCGCCTCCCAACTCCCTCCTCCCTGACTCTCTTTTCTGTGCCATTTTCCCTGTCGCCCACTCCCTCTGTTCTCCGCTTTGTTCGTCCTCTTCCCCGTTCATCCTGGGTTGTCCGTCTTTCCCTGTCCATGCTCTTCTCATCTAACCCAGAGCAACAGACAGAACAAACCTTATATCATCTCTCCTCTCCTTACTCCCCTCCCTCTCACGGTCTCTGGCAGGGCTGCTTGAAACAGTCTGGAAAGAGCTTGCATTTTGGCGAGCGATTATGTTCCCTAGCGGAGCTGCCGTTAGTAGATCCTAGACCAGGGGAAGGGATAGGACGTACAATCTAGTAATAACCCTAGATCCACTAAGCTACCGTGTGGTTAACCCTAGATAATGCAACCGCAACCAGAACGTCTTCATTCCTCAGCCCGCTCCTCGTTCGCGGCATAGATTAATTCTAATAAAAGAGTCCTACAAGAATGCGATATTTCTGTTTGCAAGCTCCACTGTGAATTCAGCCTCGGCAGGCGCATCCTCGTTTCCTCCGGGTCATACTATGCCTCATTGCCGCTCTCCTCCTTGCCCACATCCCACTCCCGCTTCTCGCCGTGCTTCTTCCATTTGACACTGGACAGGCCTGTTTCTTGTGTCTCCTGCGTGACTCTTGTCTTTTGGCGTACTCTGTACAGGTTGACAGTCTGTGCCCACACATCTTCCCCCTCAGCAGCTGCTGCACCAAGGGGCACTTCTCTGGTGCTAGCAAGCACCGGCGCATTTGCGTGCTCATCGCTACCACCGGAAATGTCTGTTCGTGGGTCATAATCTGCTGCAAAGCGGCCATCTATTCCTGACGCTGCAGACACCGTACCTCGTCCACGAGGCCGAGACTGCGCTTTTGTCGAAGACTGTGGCCGGGGACCGTAGTCGTCTTCACTGTCGTAGGTTGAGCTACGGTTTTCTGATTCTTCTCTAGACTTTCGATTGGGCTTATGGTGATGTGAGGGACGCGGCGATGAAGATCGATGCCGGCGGGAGCGCTTGGAATGGGCCGGTGACTGGGACCGGCGACGCGGGCTTTTCGAGCGTGAAGAGGACCGGGAGCATCGTCGAGACGACTGTGACGCAGCTGTGTGTTTTTTTTCGAGATAATGGGATCGCGCGTGTGTGGAGGAGCGGTGGTCTCTGTGGTCTTTGTGTACTTTCTGGTCTTTGTGGTCTCGGCGGTCTCTGTCTCTATGCTCCCCATGTTCATTCCCATGGCGTCGTTCTCGTTCTCGTTCTCGCTCTCGCGATGAGGAGCGACAGCGGCGGCGCTTGTTCGATTTCTGGCTATCTTTGGCACTGCTTCCATCGTCTCGCTGCTTGTCTCTGTCGCGACTTCGTCCGTGCTCCGGCGTCGGTTCGGGGTCTTTTCGTTTACTGTCCCTCCTTCTACTATCGGGTCGGGAGGATCTGCTGCTTTCCCCATCCCTGGCGGATCGGCCTATTCTTTGGCCGCCTAAAATAGCATTGATCTCACTAAACTGCCGTCGTGAGACGTCTCGCGATCCGGGGCTCGAGCGGTGCCGGGTCTCGTCCGATGGACTGTCGAGCTTATCAAGACGGGCACGGGATTCGGCGGCCTCTTTGGCAAGAAGTGCAGCATTGTGCGAGTCTGTAGCTTTGATAATGTTGCGGAGAAAGCGTGTATTGGGTTTCGGCTGGGCGGAGGATCTGCGGGGGGGGGGAACAAGATGCGGTATTAGACGCGGGAAGAACAAAAGAAGAGAGAGAAAGAGGCCAGACGGCGAGGAGGAGAGGCCTGCAGTTTCATCGGCAAGAGAAGCAGCAACCCAAAGGAAAGACCCTTACGGCTTTTCAGGCTTCAAGGCATCGAGGCCATGCGCCGAATAGCGCAGCGCATAGTCGGCGGCGTCTTGCACAAGAAGGCCGGCGATGTAGTCGTCGCCCAGAAGAAGATGGTCCGAGGCGGGGGGTGCCTTGGGCATGACGGAAGGGCAGAGAGGCGCGGCTGGATAATTGTATGGCCGATAGAGATAGACAAGCAAAGGAAAGAGCAAACACGACAGGCTCGTTGGATGGATTTCTGGTTGCCGATCAGTGGCAAGTGAGTGACATCAGCGAGAGGTTAGTTGACGGGGGAACAGAGTTTGGGGAGAGCTTGGTGGTGCCAGGCCAAGATAAGATAAGATGATAAGATAGGACGATAAGATATGCAGATAAGATAGCACCGCACCTTCCTCGTCTAGGCAAGAGTAAACACTGGCGTTTGAACGTCCCCTCATCACCCCTCCTCACTCACATCGACACCCCGTACACACCAATCATGGACCCCCGAATTCTCGACGAGCTCCAAGAGCTCCAAAACACCCCGCTTTCAATCCTCAAGCTCAGCGAGCCAATCACCGCCTCGGCCTCGACAGCCTCGGCCTCGTCCAACCGGCGCTCCGATGCATCCTCAGCCTCGTTTGACGCGCCCACGCCGTCCAGCCTGGAAGCCGATCTCGCGCACTATCGCGGGCTGTTCTCCAAGCTGCGCTTCTCATACGTCGAGCAGGTCACCAAGGAAAAGTTCATCCGCGCCATCGTTGGCGACCCGCCGCTCATCGTCACGCCCCTGGAAAACGCCGAGCTGGAAAAAGACAACCTGGCAGCCAAGGCCGCGCTCAAGGCGCTCAAGCTTGAAGTCGCAGCGCTGGTGGCCGATCTGGAGAAGCGCGCACGTGACTTGAGCCGGCGCACGGCACAGGTGCAGACCGACACGGCGAAACTCAAGGATCTGCCGCGCGAGATTGCCCTGATGGAGGAGAGCCTGGCAAACCTGCGCCGCGAGAGACAAGAAATGGCCAAGCAGGCCAACGGGAACCCGGAGCTGGTGCTGGCGCTGGGCCCTACCCTGGAACTGGCCGAGGAGAGAAAGGCGCAGATGGGCGCACTGGATCGCGAGTTGGAGCAGCTCAGAGCGCGCGTGCCACGCAAGAAAAAGGAGCTGGAACGGCTCAAGGCCGAAATAGTGCCCCTCGAAGCCAAAAGCACCAGCTCTACGGCTGCAGCCAAAGAGGCGCGCCGGCGCAAGGAGGCCGCTCTCGGCGGAGTTGAAGATGACCTGGAAGAGCGGGGGAGATGGTACCGGGCCAGTGAGGCCATCTTGACACGCGTTCTAGAGGGCGACGGAGAGCATGTACAGCTGTCCCAGTCGTGAGACAAGACTGACGAATGTGTCAAGGTTATGAATTGTGAAGACGCAAGGTATAAAAGTCCCACCCCAAAAAGAAGACAAAGGCCCAAAGAAAAAGAGAAGAAAACACCGGCTAACATGGCTAGAACAAGGGAAACCAACTAATCAAGAATATACACAAACACGCTCGAATATGCAGCATGCAATATACACACACCATCGCCCTCCTTTACACCTTCTCCGCCAGGCTCTTCCTGGCCGTCCACATGCGCGCCCGCTTCCCAAACATGTACATGGGGATCGAAAGAGACATGACCAACAGCTGGATCACGCCAATCCACACAAACACTTTCTTGGGGCCGTCTTCTGACAGCCAGTCCGTTACAAACAGGCTGAATACAAGCCCGTGGAAGATGTTCTTGCTGAAGCTCAGCGTCACCAGCGTCTCCCCGGCATACTGCTCGTACGAGTCCACGGTGAAGGTTGTGGCCGTCGTCGAGCCCAGGGAGCATCCAAAGGAAATAACACACAGGAAAAATGTCGGCACCATAAAGTTGTCGCGCTCCTCGGCCGCCCAGCCAAAGCCAATCAGCCCCATGACCGTGGTGATGGTGATGGGCAGGGCCATGATGAGGCGGAACTCGGGCTCATACAGGCCGCTGTTGCGCCGCGTCATGGACCGCACCACAAAGTCGCTGATTTTGCCGGCCACGGCTGTGCCAGCCACGGCACCGACAAACGGTGACAGATACACCAGGCCGGTCTGCACCGTGTTGAAGTTGTAGTACTTGGACGAGCGGTAGATCATGGCCAGCAGCTCGGAAATCACAATGAGCCAGCCAATCGAACACGCATGCACCATCGACGACCAGGCCACGGCCGGGTACGCATACAGCACAAACGGCCGCACCATGACCTTCCACCATGGCTCTTGCACTAGGCGGCCGTTCCACGGCTTGAGCTTCTGCGTAAAGGGCAGCGCCGATCGCGTACGCAGCTTGTCGGTGTAGGGAATTGACAGGCTGGTCTTGCTGCTACTGCTGCCACTGCTGCTGGTGTTGGTGCTGCACAAAGACTCAATGTCGTAGGAGGGCGTGCGGCGGAATGGCGGGGCGGCTGCTTGTCCCTGCTGTGACTGTCTCTGGTCGTTGGCCTGTGTCTGTGTCTGTGTCTGTGTCTGAGCTGGCTGGCCCGCTGCCTGCCACTGGTGCCACTGTGACATGATGGACGGCACTGCAGCAGACACGGGCCGCTCATCGTGGATCACTGTATCCAGACGTCCATTCTCGGGGGCTGTAAAGGTGCGCGGCCGCACCGGTCTCTGGGGCACAGCGAATGTCACACGCGAGCTTCTGTTGGACTGGCTGGCGGCATTTTCGTGGCCGTCGACCGTGGCGGCCCGCGTGGGCACAGAGACTGAATCCGACTCGGAGCCAGAGTCGCAGACAGAGCCCGGCATGGAGGCAGGCGCAGAGTGTGAAACGGCGGTTGGCCGTTGAGGGCTTGCCTCTTGAGAGCTCGCCTCGTTGACTACGGTGATGGTGCTACTGGCCCGGGGCCGAGACGGCATCGCGCTATCGGAAGGCGCCTGCACGTATGATGACAGGCACTTGATGGAGGAGGCCCTCAGCGCAGCCTTCTTGTTGGCGCGCTGCACAGGCGACAGGCGGCTCCAGAAGGTCTCGGGCACCAGGAAAAAGATGAGCATGAAGCTCACAACGCCCGCCATGGCAGCGATCCAAAAGACCCAGCTCCAGTCCATGTTGTGCATGATGATGGCACTGACCAGCGGCAGCAGGTTGTTGCCGCCCAGCAGCATCAGCATGTAGATGCCAATGCGGTACGCGCGCTCGTGCAGAAAGAAGATGTCGGTAATGGTAGAAGCCGGCAGGCACTCGACCGGGCTGGCGGCGATGCCCTGGAAAATGCGCGCAAAGACTAGCGACGGGTAGTTGGGCGACAGCGCGGCCCAGATGGACGCGACGACGAAGAGCAAGGCACCGGCCAGGTACACGGGCCGCTTGCCGTACAGAATGGCAGTGGGCGAGGTGACGACAGCGCCGATGCCAAGGCCCATCATGAACAGGCCGGTGGTCAGCGCGGCGCTCTCGACATCAATATCGTAGTCGTCGGCCACCTCGCCAAAGCCAGCCGCCAGGATGGGTGCCATGCCGCCGCCAACCATGCAGAAGAAGCCGAGTGCGAGCAGGGCCATTTCCCGGCGCCACGAGGGCCAGTTGAGCGGGTCATTGTCACTGTCCTCGGGCTGTGGGCTGAGGATGATGGCGCCGTCGCTAGTGCACTTGGGCAGTGGTAGCGGCACCGAGGCCGATGAGGAAGACGTGGTCGGCCGGCCGCGCTGGCTGGTGGGCCGCGAGGAGGGCACATGCTGCTGGGTGGAGAGGGCGGTGGTTTCTTGGTTGGCAAAGAGGTGGACGGATCCTGCGCGTGAGACGGTTAGTCGGGTCGTGTGTGTCTGGGCAGAGGCTATGGGGAGAGGGGCCTGGGGTGGGAGGAGTAGGAGTAGTGCCTACCAGGGACATGGACATTGCTGGGCGGGCTCAAGATGCCAAGCCGCCATGAATACGAGGTCTCACTCTGTTTCTCTGTGATGTTGGCGTCAGGCGTTTTTCTGCTAAAGGGCGCCTTCCAGTCTGGAAGCCGCAAGGTGAAGCGGTCTTGTGACTTGGCCATTGGCTGTGATGGGACGAGGGACGAGGGGAGGGACGAGAGGAGGGGCGGGAGAAGGCAGTGCTAGTGTGGAGCAGAACGGAAAAGCAAACACGCTGGCTAATACAAAGAACATGAAAGTGAAAAGAAGACGCTAAGTAAAATGAGAACAAGAAACAACAACAGCAAGCCAAGAACGACGGGCCAGATGCCGCATGATATAAGAAAGCAGCACGCAAGCACGCAAGCACAAACAAAGAAACACAATGCTGGAATGACTAAGCCGGCAATGGACCGAAATAAACACGCAGAAAACAATACCGTGCCATACTGTCAGTCATGCTGCCATGAAGAAACGTGACAAGTGCTTGAGAGCTTGTGTTTTGCGGCTATGAAGTCTGAAATAAAATAAGAATAAAAGTAAAAATAAAAATAAAAATAAAAATAAAAATAAAAACAAAAACATATAATACATAAAATACCCATGTTTCTAAAAATAGCCCGGGCCAGCAGCCATCGCCCAGCACGCCCAGAAGCCTTCCCACGTTGTCCCTCTCCTCCTCTATATAAGCCGCAGCAGGGCGCGCGCACTTTTTTTTTTAGGAAAGAAAGCCTTGATATCTAGCAAGTCCAAGCTTTCCTGCTCTCGCACAAGCCCGTCGCTTGGGGGTCTGGAGGCGTGGAAGCATGAGCAGCTATGGCATTGTTCCTTTTTCTTCTTCTTTTTCTGTTTCTCATGGTCCCTTGTCGTGCAAGTGGCCAGCTGGCTGGTATAAAAGGAAGTGCGTGACGCTTGAAATGGAGATTGGTGGTCGGTGCATCGAGAGCTCGTGTTGTAGTGGCACAAGCGGACGGCTGGTGTAAGAGGGTGATTACTAAGCAAATATATCTCTAGGGTTATCAGGGTCTGCATCGGATGATCTGATAAGATAACCATCCATCGTTGATACCTCCCTCCTTTAGTCACAAGATGGGCGCCAAAGACTGTTTTTTGCGATCTTCTTGTCTTCAATGCAGCCTGCCTACTCTCCTCGCAAATCCCCCTCCCTTGCAGTCTTGAAACTTCATCGCCGCGCTGCTTGAAGCTTGGCCTACAATATAGCACTACGCAGCACAAGCCCGCCCCACGACCCGCCATAACCACGCAGCGGCCATGCGTCGACCTCCCCTGTTCGTGGTGGCTGCAGCGGCGCCTCTGCTCGGCTTTATCGTCGGCACAGCGGCAGCCTCAGCGCCAGCGCCAGGGATCGAACGGGACAGTGCCGTGTGCTTTGGCGGGTGTCGGACTGCTCTGCGCTATGTATCTTTCTCTGCAGATGGCGACGACGGCGGCGGTCGTGCCCTCTTCTCTGCTGATGACGACGATAACAAAGACGGCGGCCGTGCCTTAAACTACAGCCACCACGATGCAGACGTTGGCGTCTTTGCTCAAAGGACTTCTGGCCCCTGCGCCAACGTGCTGGCGCGCCGGGCACTCTTCACGTGCGCCCACGAGTATTGCTCTGCGGCCGTTCGGGACGCGGGCCTGCGCCGCATGAACCACACCTGCGTGCAGCGCGGCTTTGGCGGCTTCGGAGACGTTGTGCCGGCCGATGGCCCTGTCGGCACGGTTGCCTATCAGCAGGGCGGCGTCTGGGGCGACGTGGTTATCCCGGACGCCGACTTCTTCGAGCGGGGGTACATGACCGAGGCAAGCCTGGCGCGCGGAACTAGCAGCAATGAATGAGATAAGGGATGCTAACATGGGTATTTCTGCAGATGGCCGTGTCCTACGTCCAAGACCACCACAGACGATACCTGCAAGCCACCCTTCCAGCCCGCCTCCCCAAGAGCCCACTGCTAACCTGTCCGGCAGAGTCTTCGTCTTCATGTACTGGGTAGCTGTCGTCCTCATCGGCATGCTCTACCGCGTCCTTGGCGCCGTGCTGACCCGCCGCCCGCCCCCGCCCTGGCCCAAGTCCACCGCCGACGACGCCAGTGTGTCCACTGCCGCCGCCGCCGCCACTTACCGCCCGCCGCCCGCAGGCGCCGTGTCCTGGCTGCGCCGCTTCGTGCTGCTGCCAGCCACATTTGGCCGCCGGAAGGCGCAGCCATTTGGCTGGTACACCGTCCCGCTGCGCGTGCAGAGCATCACGCTGGCGCTGTTTGTGGCCCTGAACGTATGGGTTAGCGTACACGGCTACTACTTTACGGACAAGAACTTATAGTGAGCAACCCGCCCCTCTCTGCTCCGCTGCCCTGCTGCCCCGCCAATCCGTTGTTGCTAACGCCGCGTGTGTTCGCCCCCATGGCAGCTTCCCCACGCGCAAACAGCAGGTCTGGCGCTATCTCTCGGACCGCTCCGGCTTTGTCTCATACGCCAACTTCCCTCTGGTCTGGGTCTTTGGCCTGCGCAACAATCTGTTGCTGTGGCTGACGGGCTGGGACTTTGCCACATACAACAACTTCCACCGCTGGGTTGCCCGAGTGGCCACAGCGCAGGCCGTCATACACTCGGTCGGCTATACAGTGCTGGTGTTTATAGGTACGGGACTTTGGCTCTTCCCCGGCCCGCCTCTCTTGTCTATCCCTTCTGCTAACACCCTCTAGATGGCGGATGGCCGTACTTCTGCTTCTTCTTCGCCAAGTTCTTCTGGTGGACCGGCGAAATCGTATGTCCGCAACCCTAGCCCAACCCTAACTTCACTAACACCCCGTCTCCCGCTCCAGGCCACTGTTGGCATGTGCGCGCTTCTTGTTCTGTCCCTCTACTGGATGCGCCGCAACCTATACGAGACCTTTCTCGCTCTACACATTGCGCTTTCTGCCGTGATCCTCGTATGTCTGTGGGGGTGAGTACATGATCCCTCCTGCCCTACCCTCCCGGCCCCGGCCCGTCCCGGCCAGCGTCCTGCCACTAACACGCTCTCGCCTAGACACTTGACCATTTTCAAAGACCAGACCAACACGGTCTTTTGGATCTGCAGCATTGTCTGGGCTGGCGACCGCTTGGGCCGCGGCCTCCGTGTTGTGGCCTTCAACCCGTTCTTCTGGTCTACGCGCGCCTCCCTCTCGTACTCCCCCTCTGCCAACATGCTGCGCCTCAGCGTGCCGTGCACAAGCAGCTTGTACCAGCCCAGAGCGGGGACTTTCTACTACATATATGTGCTCAACAGCCGCTATTTCTGGGAGAGCCACCCGTTCACTGTCGGCACGGTTTCTTCGACGGCCGGGGCCTCTTCTACGCATGATCCTACAACGCCACTCTTGCGTGAAGCGTCGACAGTAGGACTCTCCGGCAAGTCCGCCGAGATGGTCTTTCTGATCCGGCCCTACGACGGCTTCACAAAACGCCTGAAAGCCGCCGCCTTGCAGAGTCCCCAGACGCTGCGCGTGCTCATTGAAGGGCCCTACGGCCACACCATGCCGCTACACCACTTCACCACATCTCTCTTCATCGTGGGGGGCAGCGGCATCGTCGTCCCGCTCTCGCACCTCGGGCGCCTGCTCGCTGCAAAGCGCTCCGTGCGCATCGTGTGGGCTGTGCGCGAACCGGCCTTTGCTGCCGAGGTGCTCGCGAGAGACTTTGCCGGTCTTCTGCATGCGCCCACGAGCGCCTTGGCTGCGCTCAGCTTAGACATCTACGTGACGTCTGGCGGTGCCCATCAGGTCACGGCCTCGGCCAGCGTTGCCCTGTTTGAAGGCCGGCCGGACGTCGGCTTGGAAGTCCAGACTGCGGTGGCTGATACGGGTGCTGGCCGGCTGGCCGTTGTAGCATGTGGACCGGGAGTTATGGCTGACGATGCCAGAGCAGCTGTGGTGGCGGCTATAGCGCGTGGATATACCCAGACGGAGTATTTTGAAGAAGCCTTTGACTGGTGATGTCTTTTTCATTCTACTCGTTCTAGATTCTTTCAAGTAGTGTATATAGATGTCATATCGTATGTACAAATACGGGCCAGCATGGCCCTGGCCCTCTCTAGCCCATAAATACAATTTCGTCAACCGCCTTCCACGCGCCGCCAACTCTGGGAACACCACATCTCACGTCTCGCCACTGCAATCTTGCCTCCGAGACCGAGCCCGTGTCCTCCAGCAGAAGGGTACAGATAGGGTAGTGGTGGGGGTTCTGTAAGGGCTGACCGACAAATGAATTCTGGAGGGGTCGCAATGCAAGCAGATGAATTGCATGATGAGCATGATGCCTCACTTTTATATCTCCTCGGCACTGCAAACACCAACACCCGAGACTTTGGCGCTGTCCAACGTCGTCCCTTGTCCGACTCTCTGTCTCAAGCCCTAAGCCATAGTTGTGTGTTTCCCTCCCCTACTGCTGTCTGCACAGCTCTAGATCGGCATCTCGCCAGTGCCGAACGCCCGAGATCGCTGCAGACAGTCCAATTCCGCCTTGCTCGCCGCTTCGTCTGTTGTGCGTCACAGCACGTGTCGGTCGTTCATTACATTGGGACAATATCGGCTTATAAGATGGTCGTCAACCGCCGAACCAGGCACTTGCCAAACTTGGGGGCTTTCTGGCTTCCAAGACGCTTCTATGATCCTTTGGAATTCCTGCAATCGTGGTAATTACTCTTGGGGAGTGTGCAGCTCAGACTTCGGGTAGTACAGGCTTCCACGTTTTCTCCGCTACATAAAAATGGGGACTGCTCTAGGGTCTGGCTCTGAGGCTGTCCGATCACGATATGTCAAACAATCATTCAAGCTCTTGTCAGTAGTTTTGAGGCAAATAAAATCTTGCATAGATCATGGTGGCGTACAAACTTCTAAGATTTCAATGAACCATCATCCTGGAAGCTGACTACATTGCACAGTGTCTCTCGCACTGTCCGCAGATGCTTGTCCACCAAAATACAAGCCCTTATGTAACATCCACACAGTGCGTGAAGACCCTGCCGTCCTCCTCCAAAATGAAGTCATCGCCGCTCCGTCAAACTATCACGAGCCACACACGCCCAACCGCCCAGTTACGTGCTCCATCTCACACAGCGCGCCCGAAATGACGTCCCGCGCAATCCCGTATCTGCTCACGCCGTACCTGTCGCTCGCAGAAGAGGGCTCTCTGAGCCTGCTGACCAACGTCCTCAGCGTCACGACCAACTGGCTCGTGGTGCGGTACCTCCAGAGCCTGCTCCCCGCGCGCGGAAAGGCCGGCGACGATGCAGGCCAGGATGAGGAGCGCGCGAGTGTCGTTCTAGTCAGCTTTCTGAGAGACTTTGCCTTTTGGAGCGAGTGCTCGGGCAAGCTGGTACGTTGTATATCCCCCAACAAACAGCAGAGTCTGCCGTCTGGACTCACAGACGATAAAAGGACCTTGTAATACTACAGACCCTCTCTGCTAACTGCGTATCCCCCTTTTCACATTGGATAGGGCGTAGATTTGTCCCGACATTGCAGAGAGGGCAACTTCATCTTCGTCGATGGCCTGACCTGCCTGTTTGCGCCGCCTGCCACTGCCACTGGCTCGCCATCTCCCGCCACTGCAACCAAGGGCAGAGTCATCCTGACGTCCCCCAAGCTTGCCGACATCCAGCGAGAAGTCCAGGCCGCTATTTCTTCGCTAGCCTCGTCGGGAAAGAAAGTCGTGCTGATCATCGACCAGCTGGACTTTCTCCTCGCAGCAACCGAAGGCTCGGCGACTGACCTGCAGAACACAGTGCTATCGTTAAGAGAGGTATGTGCTGCACCTCAAGGGAGCCCCTCCCTCCTCCCAGTATCCCGTCCGTCCCTCGGCTAACCCGCCGCTGTCTCTCCTCTCTCTCTTGCGCGCGCGCAAACCAGAACGTTCATTCGACAATCCTCACCGTCTCCGCCGACTCCGCGCTCATTGCCGAGCAGCACACGACGCTGGAGCGCAATCACGCCGGCTTTGCGCTGGACCTGGCGCACCAGGCCGACATCATCATCAGCCTGCGCATGTTGGACACAGGCGTGGCCAGAGATGTCAGCGGCGTCATGCGCATCACGCGCGGTGGCCAGGACCACGGCGACTTTGCCGTCGAGGAACACGAGTATCTGTACTACATAGCAGGGGATGGCGGGGCTCGCGTGTTCGAGAGAGGCCAGTGAGGAGGACGTGTATCATGCAGACAGTCAGACCTGGTTGCTTTCTTGTTGTGCGTTGGAGAAAAGAAAAGTGCTCATATAATAAACTATTCACCGGGCACCACCTTATGACGTTGGCCAACTAGCTCTTCTGCCATTCTGCCAACACTGCAAGATTATATCTTGGTTACGTCTAGGAAAGACATACATGATACAACAACATCAATTACCATCTGACACTAAAGGCAACCCCTGAGAGGCCACCACTACCAACTGTTTTTCTGCATCATGACAAGAGCAACATGAAAAAAAAGACAACCTTGTTTTACAGATAGACAGAGAGACAGGAAAGGGCCCATATATGGGAAGACAAGCAGGTGGTCTTTTCATTCTTTTTTTTTGAGATGTTCTTCGGTTCGTGCTTCATGGAAATTTTTTGTCTTGAAGGGCTTCTATTCGGGAATCACAGATTGCATTTACGCATCGGCGGCAATGGGGCCACGAGCACCCTTGGGGGCACCGACCTGGAAGCCGTTCTTGAACCGCCGGGAGACGTCCTTCAGGTAGCGCATGCGGCCGGTACCAGTGGTCTTTCTCCGCTTGCCCTTGTCACTCCAGTTGTCTGTGGCAATACAAGTTAGTTTTGTGTTCCTGCTTAAAGAGAGGTGCATCCAGTCTTGGGCTAGACAGTCGAGTTCCAGAGCAGAGACGAAATATGGTTCTTAGGACAGGCGAAGAGTCCTTCACTAAAGTGCGTGATGGGCATGTCGTCGGCAGTCCCTTGTTTGTTGTAGTTGGAAGTTGACAGATCGGGTAATGCGATGTTGCAATAAACTGAACGTTGGGAGTCATTTCGTCGGCTTCAGGTCCACTGAATAAGTCGTCTAGTCGAAATTTGCTCTGGAAACTGGACTGTCGAGCTCGAGGTGCTGATATGAATTGGATTCGACATACACTTCCGGGTCTTAGCAGCGGGGTAGCCGCACGAGGAGCAGGTGTGCTTCTGGACGTGCATAGAGCGGCGACCTAAAAGATGTCACATCTTTGTCAATAATAGAGTTCATGGAGCCGTAACAGACGCTGCGAAATGATGTTTGTTCCGTATCGTATGGAACTCCGTCGGTTCGGAGCGTCGTCTGGAGGGGAGGAGGGTAGACGAACCGCAGCGGCGGCACAGAACGTGCGACTTGTTGTGGCGCTTGCCAAAGCTAGAGGTACCCTTCGCTGTAGAGGAGAAAACGAGCGAGTCAGCAAAACGAGGATCTTGTTGGTTCTTCTCAGCCGCCCATCACATCACGATGGACGGCGATTTTTGTCGCTTCGAATTATTGGTTTTTTTTTTTCGATTCAGACATGAGGGAACGGCGAGAGCAGACGTACTCATTTTGGCGGTAAATTGTGATTATCTTCCCTAACGGCAAAGGAGGTTTTCGCAATAGTTGAACGGGCCAGTATTAGATGCGGGTGCCAGTCAAAGCATAGGTGGACGAGTTTGGCCAAAGAAAAATCCTAGGGCTAGCCCACCGCACAAAGTGCGAGCTTGCCCCGATTTGTCCTTTTCACGCACGTGACTTTATTTCTTTTCTTGTGGGCTTTTCTGAAAGTGGTATCTCTACATCACAACGCTTATGTGGGACTCTTGTTTTATGCTGTGATTGGCTATTTCTACACAACAACAACAACAACAAGCCCAGACAATTCTCGACCGAGGTGCATACAATTGTAGTGCGATTTCATATGGTTTCAACATGCAAAATCCCCACTGTTTCGAGTTCACAATGCTTGCCAACCACGCTTTTTCATGTTGCGTGGTTTTGCCACGAAGGCCGTAGTTATGTACATATTTATATCAACTAGACACCGACCAATACAGATGCTCTGAAAAAGTAACAACTGCAAACCCCCCTCAACAACACCGAGCCCTACGGAAGTGCAATTTCCCCTTTGTACTACAAACCAGTGGGTTGAATGGCCACAGAAGGCTCGTTGTCTACCACATATTCAACAGCACAGGCAAAATATACAAAAGGACACTTGGAAAAGAAGAATCCCGCCGTGGCCCACGAAGGAATACCATAGAATAACCAAGTTCCAGATAGTGGGCAGTTGATTGCTCGAGAAGAAGTGTGTATGAAGCTAGTGAAACGTATCAAGAGACGTTGCCAACAACAGGAAAAGCGGAGAGGAAAAATAAAGAAACACGAAGGAAATATTCGAATCGGTGATCGTCAGGCAGACGTCTAAGTTGGATAGCGAGCAAAACAATTTGCAGCCAATGACAGCAGTAATAGAAAAGAGTGGATATCGTGAGGTTGCATGGACAACGTTGCGCAAGGCAAGATCAGAGGACAAACGCGTCTAGAGTCAGGTAATACACGTTTTAAAGGGTCTGGTGGCCTGCTGAGCTACCGCCCCGTTTGGAATAGCTTATTTAAGCAGATGACATGGCCTCGTACAGGTAGACGATGCCGAAAAGCAGGAATGAGATAGCGCCGCCAATGGTAACTAAACATTCATGTTAGATCAAAGCTCATCGCAGGTTTTGGGTGGGAATCTACAAGACTTACCAACTTTCATGCTGACCTTTCCGGCAATCGCACGGCCGCCGAGCACAGCAATCGAAGTGCACAGGAAGTGTCCAGCCAGGGCACCGACGGTCACATACCAGTAGTCAGTACCAGCAGCCATGGCGACCGTAGCAATCTGAGAACGATCGCCCCATTCGCCCAGGAACGTCATAATGAAGGTCTGAATCCACGCAGGGCTCAGGAAGAGGCTGATGAGGTTGTTCAGTCCAGTAAAGACAGTCTTGGGGCGTCTGCGGTTCGACGTGTTGCCAGAGTTGAAACGGCCCTTGCGCGAGTTGCCCAGGCCCATCTCCAGAGCGGCCAGAGAGTTATTGCCCTTTTCCTTCTCAGCGAGCTCGCGTTCAACCTCATGCAGTTCCTCGGTCACGCCCTCATCCTGGCTCATGGCCATGCCCTCCCGCAGCAGCCTGGCACCAAAAACGAAAAACAGCATGGAAGCTAGAAACGCGGTAAGCTTCTTAGGCAAGATGACAGGAACAGTGTGACCTAGAACAGCGGAGAGAACGGTCATGACAAGCAGGGCACTGAAGGCGGCACTAAAGACGACTATGCGATCATGCTTCATGGCCATCAGGGCAGCAACCAGGAAAGTCTTGTCGCCAATCTCGGCGAACATGATCATGGTGAAGGAAAGCACAAAAGAATGGAACGAGCCACCCGATGCTGGTGACATGCCATCCCCAGCACCTCCGGGGTTTGACTTGGATACATCGAGATGATCCTTGTGTGCGGAGTCGGGGACGGGATTGGGCTTGTCGTGGATCTTTTCGGGGAGATCGCCGGGAACCTGTAGATGTTTGTATTGTTAGAGAATTGGCCCATGATCCTAGCCCGGGGTAGCCAAATGGCAGTTAGGGTAGCTCAGTCTTACCTCGAGGCCAGTGTTGTCGTTGATGACACCACCCTTGGTAGCAGGCGGTTTTTCAACAGCCTGCCCGGATTCTTTAAGAATCTTCTCTTCTTCGCTGTGAGGCAAAGGGGGTGCCTCCTTGGGAGTTTCGGGGGTGCCCTTGGGCTTCTCTCCCGTCTTGCCCTCCTCCTGCTTACGCGCCTTGTCTTTTTCAGAGACGCCTCCATCATTTCCAGTGGTGCCAGTCTTGGGAGCCTCGCGGTTCTTGTCGTCCATCACGCCATCGTTTGATTCGGGAATCTTCTTGCCATCAATGACAGTGTTGCTGGGAGTGTCGGCCGTAGGTTTCTTGGCCGTACCGGCCTCTTTCTCCTTTTTGCTGTCGGTGGTCTCGACCCAGGGGCCATTGTGAGGCTTGCCATCCTTTCCATCGACGGGGCCCTTTTCATCGGCCAGAGAGGCAGCCTTTAAGCCGTCAGTCGTCGCGGACTCGGAAGTCGATGTGGATGAAGTCTCAGCAACAGCAGCGGCAGCAACACCGGGAAGCTCGTTGCTGCTTGCTATGTCTTTGCTGGGGGCCTTGGTATCGGCGACTGCGACTCCGGCAGCCAATGAAGGCAGCAGGAGCAAGAGCAGACTGGATTCACGAGTCGGCAGCCTCATATTTGCAATGTGGCAATGATGTGACTATGATGGGGGTGGTGGTGTATAAAGGAGCGAGCAGGACGATGGGGTTGTCGAGAAGGCTGGCAGAATTAAAGTCGTAGAACTAGCCAATTAACACGAGACGAATAAGGAGAAGATGGAAATAATATTACCCCGGGCAAAGGAATGGGGCGAGGTTCAACGATGGAGAAGAGTAGAATAGAAGTGATATCTAGGATGTATAAGGCTTGCGATGGATGGTCGATTCGGTGAATGGGAGTATCGAAATGATGGGATGCAAGTGCAATCGCAATATGGAAGAGGTCTTCGATGGTGGTGATACCAAGACACAGAAACGAGTGGTCTAGACTGCTGCGTTGTATGTGGCGCGGGACAGACGATGCGATGACGTTGTCTCTTAACACAGTTGTCAACACAACACCCAAAAGCCTGTTGATCAAACAGGCCACGGCAGTAAGGGAATGGGGGATGCGGAAGAAAATACAAATGAAAATAATAGAGGCGGTCTACTAGACAGGAGAAGCTCTCTTCAGTACACAAAAATAGACACGAAACGAAGCCGTGCTGTATCAATGGTCTGGACCGGAGTTGCAGTTAGAAGAAAACAAGGGGACTTGCTTTGTCAGGGGAATGGCCGTCGCATCGAGGCTTAGATCTGGACACGAACCATCCACACCCAATCTATGGAAAAGGCTCGACTCGTAAGAAAAGGATTGGCTGCAGAATACGCGATACAGGCAAGTTTCACGGCTATGCAGTTAGGCGTTCTCCGATAAGCACTTTCAGGGTTTATGTATCTATCGGAGTATATGAGGTATGGCAGGTGTCAGCAGCTGCGATGTTGTGTTATATCCTAACCCTAATGTTCGTTGTCACATTGGATCACGGTCATGAAGTAAGAAGGCAAAATGTGATATCAATTGTTGCTTATTCTGCAAGGGACTCTAGGAATGAGGTAAATACCCCAAGAAACAAAGAGGCACATACAAGCCGTGAGGAGTCTCCCTTCTTTTTGCCTTGCACTGCGTGATATTTTAACAGACTGTAGTAGAGCTTAGCCTTGCCTAGCCTTGTCTTACCTTGGTCTAGCCTGCCTTGCCCTGGCTCGCCTGGCCTGGCTGAGCCAATAGAGTAGCATACACACAGGTTAGGCCTATTCTTGGTGCCCTCACTTTGGCCAAGCAGCCACTAAGGCAAGAAGAAACGCAGATTTTCTGCACTGTCAGCTCAGCAAGATGTAACCGGAACATCAGCCTATATTTTGTTTGCCAATTCCTCGCTTGCGCACGCTGCCCAGTGTCGCTGCTCACGGGTGTCTTGATCTGCAGCTGCAAGGCAGATCACGTAGCGCCGTTGCGAATCCAAGAACACCCATTACCACAGGCAGGTTGTCCTAAGATTCAAGACTGTCCGGGCGGCGGGCGCTGGAACATTTGGAAGAAGGGACATGGGAAGAGGGTTTGTGACGATTGCAATTTGAAGAAGAGGAAAAGAAACGTGAATGTGAAAATGAGAGGGTGGGTGGCGGCCAGCTGAAGCTGATACTAGCCTGCTGAGTTGCAGCAAAGGCCGTGCACTTCCAGGCGCTGTGAGATGCCCAAGTGCGAAGCGTGTATAAGTAACCGAAACAGCGACGATGTGCGACAGACATGTCATGATGGGGGGTTTTTTTGACTTTTTGACTTTTTGACTTGGATAAGCTCACCTGCACCAACACCAGGTAGTATAGACAAATCCCATCGTTAAAGGATGCTAGGCCGGGCCCGCCTCTCCGCGGCGATCATAAAGTCATGTCTCCTCCCTCCCCCTCCCCAGGCGCAGGCAAGGAAGGGGATTTTCTTTGTCTTATGTTGGACAATGGGTGGACCATACCAAGGCCAACTCCATCGCGCTACGGCCCGCAGGAATGGAATCTCTCCATTGTCTCTGTTGTGCCTGTGGCCGCTTGCCGCTAGGTGGACTGTCAAACTAGCGTGGGCTTCTTCTTTGTGTCGCTTGTTGTGCTAGGCTGGCCCGCCGGGAATTGGGCTCTTGTCGTGGATTATAGGCTCCGAGGCTCTGTAACCTGGGATTGCCAGGACTCTAGGACTCTGAGAATCTGGGACTCTGGGACCACCTATCCCAGCAGAGGCAGAGAGCTGTGCTCGGACAAAAATCTGTTTTTGGGTTTAGCGGAAAATCAGCCAAATGTCCACTGAGAAAAGTGAGCAGGACGTCTAGGCGGTGAGCAGGCCAATGGCAATGTGATTGGGCGCACACAGACATGCTGTTCTTTTATTGTATTTTCTTTTGTCGTGATCTGGAGATTTGACGGAGCACGCACTGCATGTTATGCTGGATGCTGGCTACATCGTGGACTCTTCTAGATGCTGCGGGCCGCTGCACCATCTGCGGCTTATGATGAAAATCTGAAAGTGCCTGCGTTGTGTCAGAGAAGGACGGGGTGGGGGGTGGGAGGATGTGTGTGTGTGTGCGTGTGTTTGCGCATGCAAGTACACATACATGTACAAACTGGCTCACCACTTGACTTGGTAGTGCAAAATACACACGATAGATACATGTCAACGCACCTGTACATGGGGTCCGAGACGAAACCTGGACGAAAAACACGGAGTTCTGAACGCTGTCAAGTACTCTGGACGTTCAAGTCGAGTCTCGTGCGGGCGTGCGGGCGGGCGTGATGCCCGTTGCTGGAAGAAGAGTCCCCCTTCGGCCTTATCCTATAAGGAGATCTTTCTCATACAGCACGGAGAAAGAAGCCCGCTCGAGAATTCCGAGAGCCGCTGAACAATGAAACTGCAACCTAACTCGAGAGGCAAACGGGGCTTGCTTTTGTTTTTTTTTTTGCCCCTTTCCATTTTTCTTTTTTTTCCTTGCTTGACTGATTTACGGGTTTTCTTTTTTTTTTTTTTTTCTTTTTCTTCCCCCTCCTTTTTTCCCCTTCTTTT
>JADILG010000287.1:0-26571 GCA_017591655.1 Thielaviopsis populi
CCCCCCTCCCCCCCCCCCCCCCCCCCCCCCCACATCACATACTACTTTATATTGACACCCTCAAAAGGTCTTTTTTTTTTCACTCTGTGGCCATAATCATTTGTGCGCTATCTGATTTTGACCCGCTGGTCTTCTTTTTCGTCGTTTTCAATTCTCTACTTAGTCATCATTTCGTATATTCAGAACACCAACCATCTGCGTTTATGCAACTCTCCCCAGTTTCATCTTGAGTGCTACACAAACCAAGAATATTGTGGCCTAAGCCCTGTCACACCTTGTATTGTTTACTTTTTACTGTTTACTGTCCACTGTCCACTTTGCGCCATCTGCGTCTTTTTGTTAACAGCCGTGGTCCGGCCGGGGCATTCCTTGACAGTTTCTTGTGAGTAACTTTGAATGATTCACTGGCCCGTATTGAATTCAATATACTGAAGCTGGCAATAAATCCTTAGCATTGCCGTTTATTGTGAATCCTACCTTTCTCAAACCTTCTACCCTGATCCGCCACAATGAACCCCTCGGGCCACATGGCGAATCAGCCAGCTCAGTCAAGTGTCAATCAGCTTGGGAACCGACTTCACAGCATGGCACTTGGAAGCCCTTCTCAACCCCCTGGCTTTGCTACTACTGGAGTGACTCAAGCATCTCCAGCCGCCTCAACGACAGCCCCAGCTTCGCCCAAGACTGGGAAGAGGCGTATGAACCAAGCGCAGCGGCGGAATATGAGCTCTCAGCTCGTCATCCCCATCGATCCTCGTGCTCAACAGCCGCCTCTTGTCCCTGCGCGCTCACAAATTCATCACGATCTACCCGAACATGGGCGTGGGCAGCCATGGAGACAGGGTCCAGCTAATGGCGGGCCACCTTATCATCAGCATAATGGCCACGCATTCAATGGTTACCATTCTCCGCAGTGGCATCAGCCACATCAGCCCCAGCCCCAGCACCAGCACCAGCACCAGCACCAGCATCAGAACCAGCACCAGCACCAGCATCAGAACCAGCATCAGATCCATAGCCACCACTACCATCAGCATTCTCAAAACACCACCCAATACAGCCGTAACGGCTACAACCAGAATGGACACAGCCATGACTATCCGCCTCATCATCACTACGCCCAGAGCCACCGATCTCAGGGCCACCGATCTCACAGCTCTACAGGCGACTTCCATCACAATGCTATACACCACCCGAATAACCACCGCCAAAATTATCAGAACAGCCAGGGCTGGCCAGGCTCTCAGCATCAATCCCGTGACCAGATGAGGAAGTCCTTTGCCTACCTGGATAGCATCAGCAGCGAGGTTTTAAAAGACTGTGCAGCTACCCCCGAAGACCTCGCTTCCAAAAATCAGTTCCGCGCAACTCTCGAGACCGTGTGCCGTGAGGCTGTTTCCAAGTTTGAACAGGAGGTAAATCACCAACAAGACTTCCCCCCAGACTCTGTACAGTTGCGATGCTTTGGAAGCATTGCCTCCGGGTTTGCGACCAAAGGATCCGACATGGATCTGGGTCTTGTTACTCCTCATTCAAAGCAACAGCCCCATGACCGCTCTTCTCCCATTCCTCGACTTATAGAAAAGGCCTTTCTTGATTCGGGCTACGGCGCCCGCCTTCTCACCCGGACACGCGTTCCTATCATCAAACTCTGCGAAAAACCACCGCCTCAGTTGCTTAAGCAGCTACTGAAAGAAAGGGAACGCTGGGAAAAAGGCTTGTCCAATGAGGATGATGAGTTGTCTAAAAACAATGGCCCTTCCACCATTTCGCACCACGATAACACCCTCGCCATCTCCCCATCTTCATCTCCAGGCAAAGAGTCTCTATCCGTTGGTACCGAAGTCCTCATGACAGAATCCGGCTCTCACCTATCCGATGGCCCCCATCCAATGGTGCTTTCTGGAAAGATTTCAATCTGCCAGCAGTACAAACAGAATCTGTCCTCCTACTTTACTACCTTCAAGAAACTTCTTCTGCAGCTGGATATCTCAGACTTGGAAGAAGACACATACAAGTCTCTGGATGCCGTGACTGTGCTTACGCTGAACAAGATCTGCTATGCTTTTATTCAAGGTCTGAGCGACCCGACCTTGAAACGCCGTGTCATGTCAATTCCTAGCAACCAGTTTACAGATGAGGAAATGGATGCTAGCCTTCCTTCAAAAGACACTCAGGTTCGCATGCCTTCGACCTTTCACAGTGTCGCAACGACCTTCTTCCAAATAGAGGCAGAGGACATTTTGCAGCGTTGGGATGCTAGACCTAATGGCCTTCTTGGCGTAGAGAGTGAGAAAGAATGCTCATCAGCAGCCTTGGAACTACGCCATCTCCTCCAACAAGATATTGTGAGCGCCGAGGCTCTTGTCATCTACGCCCGGGATATAAACAACGCACTGGCACGATTCAAACAGCTCTCGGCTGTACAGGTCACGGGCATGGAACAGCGACCCAACGAGTTCCCAATGGATTACTATAATCGCGCAAATCGACTTTTCCGCTCTTTGTCCTCTAATCGAGGCAATGCTGCCGATCAGATGACGCAGTTTTTACTTCACTACTTTATACAAGGAGTTCACAAGCCCGAATTGCGAGAGGCGCTTGAAGATTTCAACAAAATCGAGGGCCCCTTACAATCCCCTACTCTGGCTGATCTTTCTCTGAGATTGATGGCCTTGCAGCTAGCGGCCGACTTTGAGGCGGCTCGTGAAAAGGAGGTTTATACTGAAGCTCAGGACAAGATTGTGGTACAGTACATAGAAATCTTGCGGCGTCCACTGGTCAGGCTACCTACAGCCGGTGCTCGTGCATGGTACAAGTATGCGCTACTAATACATCCCGACGAGAAACAACTGATTGAGAAGATCAAAGCTATTGGTGATCCCGCCTTGATATCTCAGTCCCGAGAGCGATACCGCGACGAGCTTGAGTTTCCAAAAGAAGGCGTAGGCGCACAGTGCGACGTCAACTTTTCTGCTCATCTTGCACTGCAAAACTCGACGCTTCTCCGTTGCTATTCGCACACGGATGCTCGAGTTCGCCAGATGGTCTTATTTGTTAAGCGATGGGCCAAGATGCGCCAGATTAACACACCCTACCGAGGATCACTGAGCAGCTACGGCTATGTCCTTATGGTGCTTCATTTCCTCGTCAATATCGCCGAGCCGTTTGTCTGCCCCAATCTTCAAAAGTCAGCTCCGCCCAAATCAGCCTACTCACCTGAAGAGTATTATGAAAAGGTCGAGTGCCAGGGCTACGATGTGCGCTTTATGCGGGATGAGGAGGCTCTTATTGCCGCCTGCGAACAAAAAACAATCACCGCCAACGTGGACTCTCTTGGAACCCTGCTATGCGGCTTCTTTGAATACTACGCCCACTCAGGCGCAATGCTCACTATTCCCGGCAAGCGAGGCTTTGATTGGGGTCGCGAGGTTCTGAGCTTGCGCACTTTCCAGGGAGGTATCCTTACCAAACAAGCTAAGAACTGGACAGGTGCAAAGACGGTATTGATGGTCGAAAACAGCTCTACTTCAGCTAGTGTTGGCAGCCCTCGTCTTCCTCCTGATGCTATGCCCGGGATGCCCGCTGCATCTGGCCCTGGCGCCAACTCTGACAATGCGCCATCTTTAGAGGCCCGCACTGGAAAGAAGAGCGATGCCAATCAGGCCGACATGGCGGAAATCCCGTTAAAAGAGATTCGGTGTCGTTACCTCTTCGCCATTGAGGATCCATTCGAGATTGACCACAATGTTGCTCGCACAGTGACGCATCACGGTATCTCTGGCATCCGGGATGAGTTCCGTCGTGCCTGGAGGCTGATTCAGAGTGCAAAGAATGGAATGCCGACGGAATCCTTGATGGAGCCCGTATCCTTGGTGTCGTTGCAAGACAAGAACTTCCTCAGTCTTCTGGAAACGATTCATGCGCATTAGTTCAGCCGTGCTGATAAAGTCATTTGAGATAGATATAATTCGTCAAGCGGAAAATGTTTACAGGTCGTTGTTCTGGACAGTGATGTGATGTGTATTGATCTATGTGTGGTTTTTCCATTGTTGCACCAACATGGTGGTCACGTTGAAATGTTGCGAAAGTTCTCTTAACAAGCATCTACTGATCATGAAGATCAAAGAAGCCTGTCCTTTAGTATCGACTCACTCTTCCAGCGCTCCGTTAAGGACTCATTCATGAAAAAGAACAAGAGCCCCTGCTGCCACTAAGCGGCAGCATCGCTGGTGTCATAATAGACAAATAGAGAATAGCAAGTTTGTATGTGTGTGTGTGTGTGTGGTGTGTATCTGTGCCAAAAAGACACGACATGGGGGGAGGGGGGGTTGGAAGGACAGTGAAGAGACATTATTTGGGGCTTCTAATTCATGCTTGTTGATAATCGCCACCTTGCTTTTTGCTTCGTGTGGCATACCATAGTGTTCAGGGCCCATATCTTTCAAAGGCAAACACTAAGATTATCAGAACGCTGGAAACCTGACAAGCATATGAGACGTGGGTTAAACAAGCAAGCATCATCACCATGTCAAGATGTCAAAGGCCGCTGCTACTAGTAAGCCAGTAGGGCACCAGACAAGCAGCGTATTCCGCGTGCCAGAGCACAAGAAAATGAAGGAAAGAAAAGCCTTACCCAAAAAAATAGTAGATAGATGTATTCTGCATCACTTAGCAGAGGCTTTGGTTGCTCAAAACTCAAAGCAAACCACATCAGTCAAACTGCTGGAACAGCGGCGAAATCGACTCGCCATAGTGATTACGTCGGATAGCTTCGGCCAAGAGGAGAGAAAGGTCAATCACAACCAGCTTTGACGTATTGTGGACATCCTCCTCACTGATCGGGAAACTGTTTGTGACGATGATCTTATCAATGCACTCGCAGGCTTGCATTTGGGCCAGGCAATCGCCTCCAAAAACACCATGAGTAGCCATACAAAACACCTTCTTGGCACCGCCACGCTTGACAGCTGTCTCGGCAGCAGCAACCCATGAGCCAGGTTTGTCTATCATGTCATCGATGATAATAACTGGCTTATCGCGAACATCACCGACAAGCGTAATCATGTGCTCAACTTTGGGGTTTTTCAGAGTCTCCTCCTCTTCGTCTGATACCTCTTCGTCTTCTTTGAGGGAGGCATCAGGAGCAAAGAAGGAAGAAGCGTGTGACATGGTCATCGGGTCGACATCAGGCTGGCTGGCATCAGCAGTCGACAGAGCAGGAGAAGGAAAGTCGTCGTCCACGATATGACCCTGAACTAGCCGACCGTGTGTGATTTCGTCTTGGCTATGCAGCTCTTCGTATTCTCCCGTGTTTTCTTGAGGCGCTTTATCAGCACCATCACCATCTGCAGTCGGGGTTTCGGTTGTGGGCTTGTCATCGACGCTGGCTTCGGTGGCCTCTTCAGCCTCAGGTACTTCGACAATGGTGGGTTCAGGAATGGTCTGAGGAGCTACTTTGTTGGGGCGGCTTCGTGCAGCCACGCGCTGAGGTGGAGGGCCAATTGAGTCGGCAGTTGTGGTGCAAGACAGAGAGATATCATCAAAACCACCGTGTAGCCGGTCGTGAATAGTGGTATCGAAGATCGTCTGGCGATCCATGCCATCCAAATGGTTCATGACGATGCTTGTGCTGTTTGTCATCATGTTCCGAACACGGCGCTTATCAGTGGTGACAATTCCAAAGTTCAACTTCAAAGCATCAGCAAGTGAAGCGACTCTCTTGGCACCTCCAGGGTTCTTGGAAACTACAACACCCTCCCGCCAGTTGGGAATATTGTGGCGAATCCACCGCGCAATCAAAGGCTCGGCATGCAAATTGTCAACAGTGCCCTTGAAGAAGCCTTGCATCTGCGAAGCGTGAAGATCAACGGTGATGACATGCTTGACGCCGGCGACGTTCAGAAGATTGGCCAGCATTCTAGCCGTGATGGCAGATCTTTGGCTTTTCTTCTTGGACTGACGACTATATGGGAAATAGGGCACAACAGCTAGAACGCAACGGGTTAGTGTCGGGATTCGGAAAAGTATACAAAACAGCGCACATGTTCATATCACGAACACGAAAACTTGCAATTTACATACCGGTAATCTTGTTGGCGGAACCGCCTTTGCAAGCTGAGATCATGATCAGCAGTTCCATGATGGAGTCATTGATCTGAGGACTACCAGACTGAACGACAAAGACATCCTGCTCTCTCACACTAGTCAAGATACGAACGCTCGTTTCGCCCTGAATATGGAGTCATGATTAGCATGATGAGCTTGTCTTTGTACGTCCCGTCGAGTGTCTGGCTTCAGTTCAGTGTTGGCATGGAATCTCGATAAGAACTCACATTCGCGAACTGGCCCAGCTCGGCTTTTGCTGGTGACATGCCAAGATGGGTGCATATTTGACCAGTGAGTTCTGGGCATGACGAGCCCGCAAATATGAGTGTGCTGCGCATGATGGCGGACTTGTGATTGTTGCGGGCTGGACTGGGCAATTATTGAAGATCAAGAAAAAGGAAAGGAAAAAAAAAGGAAGGGAAAAAAAAGTTTTTTGGCGGCGCGCTTGAAGGATGAGATTTTCTATCAAACTTGGCAAGTGGGGGGGGGGGGGCCGGCAAAAAATATGGGTCGGCCAAAATGCATAGGCAGGCCGTACTGGATAAAGCAATATTACCCTAAGCATGCGTATGCTAATGGCGAGGCCCGTCTCTTTAGTTGCCTAATCCAGAGAGCGTTGGGATTGCGGGGCGCTGCACAACAACAAAGCTCGTCGCCTTATCCTAGCCAACATCACCAGACACTATTTACTTTCTGAAAACGAGCAATGGGCGTCCCAGGACTCCGGACAAAGCTTCTTTCGGTAGCTACGAACACAGTACTCAATGAAGCAAAAGTCGTGATCGATGGCCCCGGGCTTGCGTATCACCTGTTCCATTCATGCTTGAAAGGAGCCACAGGCCTTCTATCGGCCTTCGATATTGTGGAAAGGTTATTTGCATGGCTGGATGCCCTGGAAGAATGCAATGTTGAAATGTAAGTGGAAGTCCTCGGGACTGAACTTGGCAATCCTTCTATCCGCTCTCCGCTGACATATGCACCCCCTTGTGCTTAGTGAAGCCATTTACTTTGATGGTCTTTTGCCTGCCGACAAGCTGGAGACAAGGATGCAAAGACAGGTCGCACGATGCAAAGAGAGCACGGAGTTTTTCCAGGCATATAATAATGGCTGCCCGCTTTCCATTGCCTGCTATTCGCCGAGAAAGGCGCACGCCTCGCCAGCATCCAAATATGACTTGAAGCCGCCAGTTACTCTGTTTCTTGTGCCGGCAGTTCTTGAAGCACTGCTTGAATCGCCTGACTACGGCCACAAAACATATGTAGTTCCTGGGGAAGCCGACGTTTACTGTGCTGCATATGCGGCGAAGAACGAGAACATTACCGTTGCCTCTGGTGATAGTGACTTGATTATCCACAACCTAGGCTCCGGAGGCGGCGTTGTTTTCTTTTCCGACATGCATGTAGTGAAAGGCGACAATACTCTGCGGTGCTTGCGCTTTGAACCAGAAACAATCGAAATCCGCCTCGGACTTCCCCACAACTCCATGATTCGCTTCGCCTTCCAGAGCCTCGCCGTGCCACGGGCAGATGCCCAGACGATAGCCATCCAGTCTCTAAGTTTGTCCCAAAACGATCCAGAATACCAAAGGTTTGCTCATCAATATCTCCAGCGGGTCGACTTGATGATGATAGGCAAGTACCAGGACTTCTTTCTTGGTCCTCCCTATCTTGATCCCAGGCTATCAGAAACGGCTTTGCGGTATCTGGATCTTGCTGCTCAGGATGAAGAACAACAATATAATGGGGCCCCGTACTCCTTTTTACCGGCTCTGGCAGATTCAATGTTGGAGACATCGGCATGGGTGCCATATACGCCCATTCGCCAGATAGCATATTCTTTGCTGCAAGTCATTCAGCATAGTCGGGTGAGGTCGGTCTGCGAGTTTCGCAGGATATCTCAGGTGACATCGCAGGGAGCAAGCGTTGATCTACTCTCGTATGAAGACTTGACACGGGCCATTACAGATCTCACCCACATCATGGCCAGGTTCGATACTTTCTCATCGTCAGATCTGTTGATAGCGATAACTCTACGCCTTGAGATTCAATATGCCGTGTCAATCCAGCGGGTGCCGCATTCGTTCAAGTTGGTTAAGGAACTTGCTTCTTTAATCAATGAACAGCAAGAAATCGTATCCTGGACTTTGCTACACTTCAGTGCTCAAACTCAGGCATGCGCCTATTCTCTCCGTATGATCCAACAGCTGTTGTCGTTCATGCCTTTTAACAACGTCAAAGAACCGGATTGTGTGGCTCCCATGTCAAAATTTCTCCTGAGATTGCTCCCACCGACGGGGCTCCCTAATATTCACGACATTGAAAGGTTCCTCAAAAAGTTGCCCGAGAGCCGACTTCTTCAGGATCTCTGCGCCGAGTTTGAACTCAGCCAGCCCCAAGTCAAGCTTTCCAAGAAGCAGAAAGCAGCAGAGAAGAAAACGGGCTCGAACTCAGGAACTACTACGTCACAGTCCCAAACATTTACATCAAATAATAAATTTGAGTTACTGGATACGGACTAAGCTAGCTAGAGATCGACTCAAGGAACATGTTCGCGAGGCCCGTGTTGACATGGCCTTGGCCTTTGAGTAGTCTCTATGACGGTTTGCGGTAAACCACGCCAGCACCACCCTGACTATCGGTTAGTTTGATATCAGATATTGAGATTGAGACATGAGAGAGAACACACTTGATGGCTGGGGAAGATTAATGTATCTGCTAGAACAACATTCTGTCTGCGGGACACAGCAAATACAATGACCTCGGCGATGTCTTCCGGGGTCAGGGGATCCACGCCACTGTATCTTTATGTTAGCGATGACTGTCTACGCCTGACGTAGCCTGAAATGGAAAAATTGTTATTTGAACTTACTTGTAAACAGCATCGGCTTTGCTCTTGTCGCCATAGAATCGGACAATGGAGAATTCCTGTTGATACAGTTAGTTAGTGGGTGTTGAACTGTTGATGGCTGCGGGCACCTTGGTTCATCGTACCGTTTCAACCTGGCCAGGGTCAATCTCAATCACTCTGATGCGAGTAGAGACCAGCTCCTTGCGCAGACTGTCACTGAAGCTTCGGACAGCAGCCTTTGTAGCACAGTAGATGCTTCCACCCGAGTACGGCTCACGGCCTAGGAACAAGCGACGAGTTAGCGGCAAGGTGGGAGGCAGAAAAGGGGGGTCGGGTTGAAGTTTACCGGCGATAGAGCCGACATTGATGATATCACCAGCGCCGCCATCGGGTCTCTTCTTGAAAATTGGCAGAACTGCCTGTGTCATATTAATCAGGCCGGTTACATTGGTCTGGAACATGATGTTTATGTCATCCTCGGCAATATCAGGAGCACAAGCGACGCCCTTGACAAGGCCTCTTTTTGCTGTTAGCGACTCGACGGTTGTAACAAAGGCAGGAAACTTCAACAAGTTGAACTCACGCATTGTTCACCAGAACATCGATTTCCTTGAACTCTTCCGGGAGGTTGGGGACAAACTGCCGGACCTCGGCAGGGTTGCTGACATCCAGCTTCACGGCCAGTACCTTGACGCCATCACCAAGCTCACTCTTGATCTGGGCTGCAAGCTCGTTGAGTGACTCGATACGGCGAGCAGCCAGAATAAGCTTCAGGTTCTTGGGCGCATTCCGGGCAAATTCCAGGGCAGTGCTCTTCCCGATGCCGCTGGAGGCTCCAGTGACAAGGATCGTCTTGCCCTCGATACGTTTGGCGGCAGCAGCAAGAGACATGGCTCGGGTAAGCAGAGAGGCGTCGATAAAAGTGCGGCGGAGAAGACGGAGAGTGAGGGTCGTTGGGCACAGCAATGGCATGTCACGAGGCAAGCTTGAGTGGGGGGGAGGGAAGGGATGCGGAATTATATACACAAAGGGCGGGAAAAAGCACGCAAATGGTATTGACACTATTGAATCCTTGCTGATGGGTGAACGATGTTATCACTGCCGAACTACCAAAACCACAGCAGGTTCTAGCGATTGATAACGGCTGGCAACATCTGCTACTCGGCCTTGCAGCCAGATGGCCGCCCAGCTGGCTTAATGGAGCCAATTGCGGCCATGCGGAAAAGCGATTGGCTGCTTATAAAAGACCGCCAAGTCGTAGCTTGCCGCACGGCTGCCGCTTGTCCTTGTTATGTGTTAAGCACATCCTCCTCCCCGACGGTAAACAGCCGTTGCTGGGGTTAGGGTTCAATGCCAAGTGGGGCGCACATGTCCATCGCTGGAAGCTCCAAGCTTGATGGGATGAAGCTCAAAGCTCCCTAGAAGCTCAACACCCACATTCCATCACAGCAGGCAGGCTTCCAGGCCATTGTTTTGTTGATTCTTCCAGTCACGTATCACCAACCATGGATGCCACTACACTGCAAGGTGGCCAGCTCTCTCCGTCGGCGGGCCCTTCTGAAAAGGAGCGCAAATATGATCGCCAGCTGCGGCTTTGGGCTGCCAGTGGCCAGGCTGCCTTGGAAGACGCCCGCGTGCTGTTGCTCAACTCGGGCGGTGGAACTGTAGGAGTCGAAGCGCTAAAGAATCTGGTGCTACCCGGTATGTAAGGCCCTTCCGCAATTCTGAAAACTACTGGTCGCAAGCTTTGGGCATTGAGCCTCAGGCCGTCCATATGAGCCCGGCGCTGATATTTCTGTTAGGAATTGGCCACTTCTCCATATACGATGAAGCTATCGTTTCCGAGGCTGATCTTGGGGTCAACTTCTTTCTTGACGAGAAAAGTCTCGGCCAATCTCGAGCACAGTGTTGTACCAATTTCCTGCTGGAGCTGAATCCTGAAGTCCGTGGCAACTGGTATCCCAAGGCCGAGGATCAAGAAGCCCAGCTCGCATCTGTCACTTTGGAAACAAAGAAGATACGGCTGTCGGACTCTCCATCGGGGTGTCTAGGTCTTCAGAATCTATTGCAGTCTCTTCCAGCCTTCACCATTGTGTTATACTCACTGCCCATCAACCCAGAATATCAGGACATCATTGAGGCATACGGAAAGAAACATCAAGTTCCCCTTCTTTCAGTACACTCCGCAGGCTTCTATGCATACTTCAACATCCAACTTCCCGGCCCATTTCCAATCATCGAAACCCATCCGGACCCCTCCACGACTACTGACCTACGCCTTTTGTCGCCCTGGGAAGCCCTGGTGGAGTTCTCAACCGAAATCACAAAGGACTTGGAGTCCCAAGACAATCACACCCACGGCCATGTGCCGTTTGTCGCTATTCTGCTGCACTACCTGCAGAAATGGAAAGACACTCACAAGGGCTCCTATCCCTCGACTTATGCTCAAAAGAACCAATTTCGCAAGGAGATAACATCTGCCATGCGAACTGACAATCCAGAAGGCGGCGAAGAGAACTTTGAGGAAGCTGTAGCAGCAGTTATGAGAAATCTCACCAAGACATCATTGCCGTCTAACCTCAAAGAAATATTCGATCTTATCGACTCAAACAAGGTTTGTCCCACTCTTCATCTTCACAACTCGCGGTGATCCCTACTAACTGCCGTCAAGATCGACTGCTCTAGTTTGCCAGTCTGGACCACGGCGGCGGCAATAAAGAGCTTCTACGACAAGCACAATTGCTTGCCTGTATCAGGAAGTATCCCAGACATGAAGGCGCAGTCTGATGTCTACATTTCTCTACAGAACATCTACAAGTCCAAAGCCAAGGCCGATCTAGAAGAGGTCCTTGGAATTGCACGATCCATGCCTGGTGGGCAAGATGTTGCGGAAGAGGAGGTTGCTCTGTTTTGCAAGAACGCTGCGTTTGTCAAACTGATTAACCCACAGACCGTGAGCTCTGAGGCTCTTCAGGAGATTGCAGGTTTGTTGAGCTTTGAGAATCATAGAAGTAGCGCGCGCGGTGTACTGACTGATACTCTTCTAGAACAAGAGGCGACCAATGATGAAATGTCAGACGAAACGGGTGCGCCACTATCTCTCTTCCCCATTTACATTGCTCTCAAGACCACCTCTCACGTGGCAACATCATCAGCCAAGGGCATCATGGCCTCGATGAACGACCTCCTTCCCAACATCAGAAACCGGGAGCGGTTTCAAACCATTGCCGAGGAGGTTGCACGTGCCGGGGGCAGTGAGCTACACAACATCTCGGCGGCCGTTGGTGGGATGATTGCCCAGGAAATGATCAAGGTCATCACTCGGCAATATATTCCAATCAACAACACCTGCATTTTCGACGGAATCACTAGTCGCTGCCAAGTCCTGGCTCTCTAATGAGAACCACATATACACATCTTTGCCATATATGGCCGCCAACCGCAGAACAGGCAGACATCAGCGACCCGTGACCAGCGCGTAGTTCCTATAAGAGAAGTTGCACTTTGAATCTGTGGGACCATCTCTCGCACAATAATCTTGTTTGTTTTTGGGGTTTCTTACGCAAAGCCCTGATTGCAGCAAGATAGGTAGTTACGCTATGCTTCGTGTTGCCAGCCGAGCTCTTGAATCGTGTCAAATTTCAAAGGATATCATAAGTGTTTCTTTTTGTAATCTGTCAAATCGTGTTTCTCACCATATTTCTTTTTGCAATTTACCCAGTGTGTGCCCAACTTTGCCCCTACTTCTGACACCTCTCGCCATTTTGCCGATACAAATACTGGCTTTATGATGGAAGACAACTTGCGATGTAACTGGATTCAATGTCGAAAAGAGCTCAGGGATCGGGCCCTGGTGACAACTTGCAGGCAAGCCTGACTTGATACACTACACTCTAGACAGCACTTATCATCGGCGCTAACTATCCGTTTATCCAGCCATTTGTTCTGTTTGGACTGTGCCAACCGTGAAGGACTCCTTCATCAAGAGCCAGCAAGGAGAGCTCCATGTCCAGCATGCCAGACACAACTACATAGCCCAGACGATGCCGTGATATCCAATCTGAACCCCACCGAAGACTACAAGACAAGCGTTTTGAGCGGCCTCAGTCCCAGTGTTGTCATGGAATGTGCTGGGCGTGCACTGAGCTTCTGGGCGTACCAAGCCACTCAGGAAATGTATATTTCTCGAAGAGCCGTGATTCTCCGTATGCATGTTTGCTAACTATATGCATAGATACTATCAGCAGTACATGAACAAACAGCTCAAAAAACAGTTCGACAGTGACAGGAGGGAGCTGGAAGCATTTGTCAACAAGACCAACTCGGATGCACGAGATCTCCAGACGGAAATATCAGGTAGGCACAGTTGTACAGGCTGTTGTGAATGGCATGGCCAAATGCTGCCATAATGTTGTAAAATTAAGACTAACGCCGCATCTAGAGCTTAAAACCGAAAACGTAGATCTGCGTCGTAAAAACGAAAGCCTGGAAAAGGCACGATCTGGGCTGAAGAAACGGCTCGATAACGTGCAGTCACTATATGACAATGTGAAGATGAAGTCATCAATAAACAACCTGGAGAAGGCTGTGGCTGATGGCGAAGCCCATATCAGCCAGCCGTTTCAGTCACGACTGGCACCGGCAGGTTTAACATCTTCATCTGACGTATTTCAAGAGACATCGGCATCTAGGAAGCCTACCAATGCCACCGGCTTGTTTACTGGCCTGGTGGGAATAAATGCTCCTGCACCAAATGCAAATGGCACGGCCCAGCCATGGGGCCAATCCTTTCTCGCCAGTCCCATGACAGGTACGTTGAAATTATTGCTTGGATCGTTGTTACGTCTTCGCATGTACAAGTCGACTACTTATTCTAACCACATTGTAATGCAGATCGTGTACGATCCATGGGTGTTGGCGCAACCATGGCCACAAACGGCGTCCCAATCACAGCCCATCGTCAGCGAGCGGGCGATGCCCTACCATCAGCCAGCCCAGCTAAATCTCACAGTCAGGCAGGTCGACCAAGAGGTTCATCTGTTATAGGACAGTCTGGAGGTTATGGCCGACCACACACTAGCATGCACGGTATGGGTCTCAGTTCTGGGGTCAAAACAAGTCACTCAGGAAACAACATGGGCTACTACTCCCATAATTCTGCTTCCACACCAGTACCAGCAGCTTGGGGGCCTCGCATATAAGGCGGCGATGTACAGAAACAAGTGCCTTTTGAAGCAAGGTAAAATGGCTGGTGTCTTGGTTCTTGAGGCGTAAGGCAAGAGTCCGAATTCTGATGAGTGCCTAGACAAATAGCATGGAGAGTTTCATGGAAGTGTGAATGAAGCAAGGTAGTAAAGCACATTGCAATGGCGTGACATGGCTTGAGGCACTAAATGTGATCAAAGGTGATCAAAGGTAATCATGTGAGACAGCCTTGTATGAATATGGCCAAGAACGCTCAGTTCAATAAGTGAAGATCATATTTTCTAGAAGGTCCAGCCGGCCCAATATGCTGTTCAAGAAGGATGAGAAAGGCCACACCGGCGAGACTTGAATGAAGAGCCTCTATCTAGCCTTATCTCTTATCAGGGCACATGTACCGTATCGACTGTCTCCACTTATTCTTTTTTTAGTTGCTTTCACGTGTAGCTTATGTTTCTTGTCATGTATGCATGCAACATGCATTGTTGTTGATCTTTATAATTACAAACTCTTAAGCACGTGGCTTGGTCTGCACTCGCGATTGTTTTCCAGTTGTGATGTGAATGGCTTGTGTTCTTTATTCTCGTCTCTCTCTGTTCTCGAATACTCTCGCTACATTCACTTCCCCGCACTTGCTGACAAACAACAACCAGGCCACTCTACCGGTTGGAACGAAGTGCGTCTGAGCCCCAACGCTTGAATATCAAATCAGTCAGAATCAAGCTTCTCTGCAGTCGCGCATTCACGAGACTCTAGTCCAGAATGGGAAAGCACAGTATGTTGACAATATCATGAGCTGGTTTGTTTGATTTCCCATCTTGTTGCTAACAAGCCTTCGTCCAATTCTCCAGGTCGATACGGTGTTATATTCGACGCTGGCTCCTCAGGAACTCGAGTTTACGTTTACAAATGGAAAGATTCCCACAAGGCCCTCGAAGAGGCTGATAAGTCTGGCCATGTTTTGCCCAAGATCAAGATTGAAAAGAGCAAAAAGGTCCACCCCGGCGTGTCTTCCTTTGCCGAAACGCCAGCACGAATCGGTCCCGACCACTTGAAAACACTGGTGGATGTCGCCCTGTCGGAAATTCCAAAGAACAAGGTCTCCGAGACGCCGATCTACTTAATGGCAACAGCTGGTATGCGATTGTTGCCCGAGACTCAACAAAAGGCCCTTCTTGGCGAAATGTGCTCGTATTTTCAAAAACATACAAAGTTTCACATCAACGACTGCACCACCCAGTTCCAAGTTATCCCAGGAGAGACTGAGGGTCTTTACGGATGGATAGCCGCCAACTATCTTCTAGGCGGCTTTGACAAGAAGAAGGACGCGGGGACTAATAGCCACAACACCTATGGCTTCCTGGATATGGGAGGCGCATCCGCACAAATTGCTTTTGCGCCAAACGCGACCGAGGCAGAAAAGCACGCCGACGATCTCAAGCTCGTACGCTTTCGAACAATTGACGGCAAGCCTCTTGAGTACAAGGTCTTCACAACTACTTGGCTAGGATTCGGAGCCAATAAAGCCAGAGATCGCTATATCGAGCAGCTCATATCCAAATACGAACATCACCCCGATGGGCTTCCCGATCCCTGCCTTCCAAAGGGCCTGCGAATGACGGCCACCGGTGAGATTCTGACCCCTGACAAGAGCAAAGCTTCTGGTCCCATTCTTCTCGGAACTGGTGACTTCAAAAGCTGTCTTACCGAAACCCAGCCCCTGTTGGAAAAAGACGCCCCTTGTCCCGACCAGCCTTGTTTAATCAATGGACAACACGTTCCAGCCATTGACTTCGATGTGAACCACTTTGTCGGTGTCTCAGAGTACTGGCATACCACTCATGGTGTTTTCGGGACACATGACGATGACAAGGACGAATATGACTTTTCAACGTATCAAGACAAAGTCAACAAGTTTTGCAGTCGAGACTGGGCCGACATCCAAAGTCTACTGCATGGTCGTAGCAAGTCTCTGGATGATAAGGCACACGATGCGTTGCAGGCATGCTTCAAGGCCTCATGGTTGATCAATGTTTTGTACGAGGGAATAGGGATTCCGCGAGTTGGTTTGGAGAAGTCGCCCCATAATGCCTCCATTGATCCCTTCAAGCCTGTGAACAAAATTGATGGCGCGGAAGTGAGTTGGACGATGGGCAAAATGCTGCTATATGCCTCTGGCCAAGTGCCCCCATCAAACCTCTCGGCTCTTCCCGTTGGATTTGGCAGTAATGAAGCCGGGATCCCGGCAGACTTTGAATATGCCGGGTCAACTGAAGACGCTACCTCGGAGGACAACACAACCCTCGTCCATCCACCTTCTCAGTCATTCTCGAGCATTCTCCTGTTCTTGTTGGCTATCGTCGCCGTCATCTTTTGTTTGCGCAAGCGGGATTACCGGGCCCGCGCCATCTCCATTTTCAAGAGCTTTTTCACCAGCAGGCGCTTCACAAGCCCTCGCAAAGCTTCTGCGCCCGGCACCTCGTTCATCAGAAGGCTGCTGCGCACCAACTCGGTTCCATATGAACGTGTTCTTGAAGAGGCCGATGTCGATGAGTTCGAGCTTGCTGATACTGATGGAAACGACTCCGATGCGTCAGTAAGCTCTCTTGGGCGTGGGGCAGGCTCGCTCCCCCGTATCAATCTCGAGCGTCAGGAGGGAAGCCCTGCTGCTGGAATCGACAGGAGAGGCCTGGTAGTCAGGACAGAGAGCAGAGAGCAGTTGGCTTTGCCGCAAATGCTCAATGCTGGTCGGCGAAGTCGCACTGGAAGTCCGACTCGAAACAAAAGCCCTCTGGCGGACTAATGCTTGAAATGACGAATCATGCCGTTTTGTTTTTCTTACACTTTGTTCTATTAGTGAATGTTAATCCCGTCCAAGAAACCAATTGAGACTGAACTTCTTTCTTACGGAAATGCGTGTGTGATGAAGATATATGACGTTTCTTGTATATATATGTTTCTATACATGTATATATGCGTTGTTGACCCCATGGCCTTCCACTTCCCTTCAAGGACACAGTACTGTGAATGTGTATTACAAGTTACCACTCGTTGATTGTCCTCTTTCAATCTGACTGTCGTTCAAGAAAACTAGGGTCACTTCTTACGCGGCTCTCAAACTTCTTCCACCAATTCTCAAATGCCTTGAGCGGGACAACTTCGACGCCACCTGGCCCAGTTGTGCCGCTGAAGCTTGCCATGAAATCAAAAGCATTGCTGATGATGGCTTGGGCGAGAGAGATTGTGATCTCTCGGCTGCTGTTGTGTTTGACTAGAGGCATCTGCTGCAGCTTAGCTGCTACCTCGTCTGCAGCCTCGATACTAATGCCAATCACGGCGCCTTCGGTTGATGAGTAGGGTTTGATATCAATGGAAACACTCTCCTGGCCCGGGCCAACAGCGCCGGTGAGTTTGAAGTCGGGCGCTTGGCCCGATGCGGAGGCTGAAGCAAAGTCGGAAGCACTGATGGCGTAGATTGCGGCCGCAGTCTGTAGAGGGAGTGATGCCCCGGGGATGAGGCACACGACGACAGATTCGCAACTGTTAACTGCATACAAAAGAGATGTCTCTGACACGGCTGAGGTCGGTGTGGTGATGATGGCCTGGCCAATGGGAATCACCCCGAACAACGCAGCGGACATGGTCAAATGGGGTTGAGGGTGTAAGAAGGTATACAAAACTTGGCGATGGCTAATGTGCGAGTCTCGATGAGCCCTCAACAAAGATGGCGTGTTTTGGTGTTTGTAGTGATGCGCAGACTACAACAAAACAATGAATTGGCTTCGGTCTGTTTACTTGGGAGAGAAAATTACAACTTGGCTAGCAATCAAAACATTGTCCCGTACAACAAGCCCGTAAGTGGATTCGGCCGCATCCTCTTTTTTTTTCGCCTTGCTTGGTGATAATCGAGCAATGACGGCTTAACGAAGCTTCTAGTTGGCATTATTACATTATCGGGGCGTAGTGGGGCTCGGCTCCTTTCGAGCTCCGTGTATCGGGCAGGGCGGGGCGGGCTCGAGAATTCATGGTAGCACAAACAAGCACGCCAGCCCAGCGGCACGAGGATCTATATATGCAGCCCCGCTCTGGCTCTGTATATTCTAGACAACGACAAATCCTCTAAGCTGACTTGCATTTCCTGATGTAGCGTTTTTTCTTTCTCACTTGCTTTCTCTCATATGCCCATTTTCTGTATCTTTGATAATGGTCCGCCTCACAAGTCTTGACGTCCTCAACGAGGTAGACAAGTGCGTCACCTCGCGACCAGAAAATACATGCATTACGCCATCATCATCACTAACGCTCGCTATCCAGATATCCCTACCAGGAAACACAGTCCGACGAATATGATCGTGCTCAAAAGAACTATTATAGTCTCCAGTTCAGGGACAGCCAGGGCACGTTCTCTGTTGGATATATGATGCGTGAAGTCGTCGATGCTCTGACTATGCTTCCCGTGGAGCTTGCTGAGGGTATTGAAGTCGACCACCAGAACAAGGCGGTCGTTGCTTTCACAGAGCCAACAGAGCCCCAGCGCAGCGCACATGTCGCTGCCATCACCCAGTACTGGCGAGAGAACAATACCTTCAAGATTCTCAAGAGCTGGAGAAATGAACTGTGGCCAGTCTACGACCGCCACGGTACCACCGTTTTGTACAATGTGGAGCGTGCTGCTGTAGGCCTGTTTGGGGTGAACAGATATGGAGCGCATCTTAACGCCTGGGTTCGTAGCAGCGACTCCAAGGGCGGAATCAAGTTGTGGATTGGACGTCGCGCAGCCGACAAGTCCACCTATCCCGGCATGCTGGACAATACCGCTGCCGGGGGTATAACCACAGGTGAAGATCCTCTCGAATGCATTGTGCGGGAAGCTGATGAAGAAGCTTCTCTACCCGAGTCCATTGTCCGAGACAATATCGTTCCCGCGGGGATTATCACGTACCAGACGGTGACGGGATCCAAAGCTCAAGATGGGGGCGAAGCGGGGCTTTTCTGCCCCGAATGTCAGTGGGTGTATGATGTTGAAGTCCCTGAAGAAGTTATCCCGTTCCCCAAAGACGGAGAGGTCCAGGCGTTTTATCTGTGGACTGTCGACGAGGTCCTCGAACAGCTGTACCAAGGAAGATTCAAGCCCAACTCTGGCCTGTTGGTGATAGACTTCCTTATCCGCCATGGGATCCTGACAAAGGAGAACGAGCCAGATTTTGGCGAGATCAAGGGTCGACTTCGACGAGCACTGCCATTCCCGGGGCCTCACACTCACGTCAATACGTAGGGCAAAGAAGATGCTACTGTGATGGATTTTCCTCTTTTCCTCGGGATATCATTAAAACTGAACGACGAATATTTCGAAAACGAAGTCTCCACTCGACTTGCCCTCAACCTCAACTCTGTCGGGGCTATGAATGTGTCTATATAAAACAAAATGTGACGCTCGTGATGGCATTAAACAGGTGAATCTGTCATATGCTGCTTCATGTCTACTGTCTCTTAACCAGAAGATAGATATAGTCGACGCGCAGAGAAGTCAACTTCTTGTAAGGGCCATCCAGAGACAGCAGCAGACCGCCAAATGAGGCGTACACCTTGCTACATAGGTTGTTAGTAGAAGCTCTAACCGTGGTGAAATGGCGGTTCGCAGCGCAATTTTACGTACATGTTCTTGCCGTCATCGCCGTCTTCAAACTTGTAGATCTTGCCGTAGCAGACATAATCATACATGTCGGCCAGCGTGGGCTCTGCGGGCTGGTTGCCTTTGGTAGTATCTCTCCAGCCCTTCTCCTCGCTCTTGGAGCCGTCCAGGGCCAACGAAGTGGCGATCATGACGGTCATGTTCTGGCCAATTCCCAGCTGAATAAGTTCAACATTGATATCCAGCGTCAAAATTGTCGATTCGTCGGTCGACTTTGCGCTTATTCTAGCGACACGGTCGTACTTTGACTGATCGAACTCTGTAACGTTGAAGCTTTCCTCGAAGAGGGTAGCGTCACTTCCGTTTCCTGACATTTTAGGCAGTGTATCTCGAGATTCGCGGGTGGGTGTCGTGGAGAGTCTGCGTCTGGTTCGGAGTAGAAGGCGAGGAAAAGTCTGTCGCAAAGGCTTGACTTGTACTGCACTTGAAATTGAAGTTTTGCTGTTTGCGACCAAGGGTTTTCTTTTTTTTTGGAATCCCACGAGGCACGAGGCTACGCAGCCTTGTGGTGGGGCAAAAAAAACTTCGATTAAAGAATTACCCCACTTTGCATTCAACGGCTCAAGTCCTGGAGTCCCATTGCAATATCACTATCTGACCATCTGAGATGGACTTCACGATGGGCTTCACCACTCGATGACCTAGAATCAGCATGTCATTCAAAAAGAGAAATGTGGCAATCGTGCCAAACAGTGGCCCAACCAACAAGCTCGCGACACCAACAGACTCGTCCTCTCCTATAGCTCCGGTACGGTCCCCGGTCACGTTAGCTTCTGGGGTACGATTGTCTACAGTGGACGGGCGCTTGACAACCTCAACAGGAACTGCATCCCTTGATAGCAGCCTTGCTGGCCACGCAGGACTTCCTCTAGGAAACAGTCTTTTGCTTCAAGAGTCCACTACAACTGACTTTGGCGGCCTGGCGCTGAGATACTTTGCTGCCGAGGGATTAGTCCAAGCACACCACGTCCATGTTTTAGGCGTGCCAGAGTCCTGGAAAGCTTCTTTGCCAGGTCTTGCGACGAAACAAAATTCAGAACCCAAAAAGCCAATAGCCAAGGCTTCGGATGACCGCATGAAAATTGCCTGGAGATATGAATCATTTGAGAAACGACAGGCTGGAGGCTCAGGTGCGTCGAGTTCCATTGTCTTTACATATGTTGATAATCACTGATACAGTATCTAGATCAACCGCGAGGAAACACCATTTTCTGTCATCGGTTCGATTTGAACAAGCGCCTTGAACCGAGTGCGATCAAGGGCCAACTCTTCACATACCCTTTGTCCCCCGCGAGCAGCAACGCGCGCCTAATCTCCGACATCAAGGCAAATTTGGCATCGACACCTGCAAACACCATTCACAGAATAATTGTCCCCAGCTACCTCCTCCCTACTGTATACCCGCCCATATCATGTCGTCCGACGGAGAGTCTTCAGTTTCTACACTGTCTGCGAGCGCTTTTGCGACAATTTCCAGATAGAACGGCAGCAATGCTCACGATACCCGCCGATCTGTACCCCTCGAGTTCCGGTCTTGGAAAATGGATAGAACTCTTGAGTGACGCTGTGGCGCACCTCATACCGATAGAGTCTCAACCCGTGAGCAATGAAACTGGCCATGCTACAGAGACCACTCAGGGATATATGAAGATGCGTCGACTTCCTGTCTACAATGAAAAGGGCGGCGGTCTCGAAGATAACAATCTTGGAGAGACTCTGTCGTTCCACATCAGTGGTACTTCAGGCCTAGTAATTGCGCCATTAGTGCTGCCGCCAGCCATCGACGACACGCCTGTGCAGCCTTCGTCGTCAAAGGCTGAGCTTGAATTCTAGAAGCCGGCTGGCCCCACGACAGAAGGAGTGTTGTTTAATTGCATAACCAGTAAACTCGTTACATGCGTGAGATTTGATTAGACGAAATTTTCCCACGTCCCCACATACGCCCACATATATAAATTCGGCTTGAAAATTTATTCTTCACCTCGTTCATTTCTTGGTTTCTTGCTCTGCAACCTCTACACAGCAGAATAGCGTGTAGAGCAACTTATCAAGGTGTGTATGCCATTTCCCTTTATCACTCCCCAACCACATATGGACAAGATTATCTCCTTTTTATCTGTCAATCCCCTGAATTACGATGTCGACAACTTTTACTGTGTCTTTTGTATGATCCATTTTCGCTTCACTCTCGTTGTGCTGCCGTTTTGCATCTTCGAACTATCGAAACTAACGCATCCCAGATGTAGATCAGTCTTGGAAGACTATACCTTTGTCCAACTCCAGAAAATGGCCAATAGTCACGCTGATTCGGGCCCTGTCCGTATATCGCTGATCGGAGGGAGATACCTGATCTTTGACTACACTCAAATATCACGACTCCGCCGAGATCACAACATTTGCGCCATTCTTGTTGGAACTACGCCACAAAACCCCAGTCAGAATATTTTTCAAGGCGTGCCTTTGGAGATTGGACCTGAAGAGGCCACTGGTCTGGTGTCAATTGGCGCGGCGTACATCGTTGATGAACTTCAGGCTCATCTTGATGCTCTGGATAGTCCGAACCCTGCTTCTCGTGACACATACTTGAAGGATCTGGCTACCCGGCGTCGCCAGTTCTCCAGTGCTCTTGAACAGGATGACCGGCGCAAGAAGCAAGAGGCTCAAAGCTACAGGAAATCTGGCACCAAAGGGCAGGCTTTGAAAACGCCTGAACCCGAACCTGAACCTGAATCGGCAGTAGAGGTGACGATTGACGAGTCCAAACTCCCCATGACATCCTTGACGACAGCCGATAGCTCTGCTCTGTTTTCTGGTTCCCCCAGCCCTGCAAGTGCTCATAAACCTCAGATAGACCCTCTTTGGCGGTGGCTTCAGCAGAATGGCTACTATATGACGCCTGGCCTTCGGTTCGGCTCTCATTATAGTGTATATCCTGGTGATCCTCTTCGCTACCATGCCCATTTCCTAGCCAACTCTTACCCGTGGGATAAACCCGTTCCTCTTCTAGATCTAGTTGGAAATGGAAGATTGGGGACTGCTGTGAAAAAGGGATACCTTATCGGCGGCCAATCCATGGACGAGCAAGGTCAGAGTGAAGGGCCGTTTAGAGCGTTCACGATTGAATGGGCTGCGATGTAGAAGCTCACCAAGTAAAGCCCAATGATGATGACTACAAATACACAAAAAATCTACAAGGCTACATCAAGTTTCACATCATGACCGTATGGGACGTTAAGATTTCATGAACCAGTCATGTATTGAGTGATGAATCATCTTGGTGGCGTTGAAATACGTTGGGAAAACGAGAAATGCCATTAATCAAGTACAATACAAATATGAAAACAAAAACAATCAAACATTGACACAGCTTCGAGACTTCACCGTTGTCGTCACCATCAAGCCTGCTCAGGGCACATACATGCGACTGAAACTACCAACCTCCCTGCGGCAGCACACACACTTGTCAAAGTTGTTCATGGCAAGAGACACGCGACAGTCATCACACAGACTTAGACAGCGACACGGCCAAACGATTATAGTCCGTGGCGCGCACTGGCACACGACACATTGCGGCCCGCTGTTTCCCAAGCCAGATGCGCCATCGGCCCAGCTATCATGGCCACTGTTGTCTTCAGGTGCAACAGTGGTGGCGTTTCGCCGAGACAACAACAAAGCCTCCAAAAGCTGCTCTTCTTCTTCAGCGTCAAGCCCCGGTTGCCATTTTACGGCGCTTTGCTGTGCCAGTCTCGGCAGAAGGACTCGCGACTTTTGGATTTGCTCGATGCGCCTGAAACGCGATCTTGTCACGATCGTGTCGCTGGCAAGATGGGCAGAAAGAGTGCGGGCACTTTCACGATCCTGTAGTGTCTGGGGATGTAGGAGTCTGGCTAGATCAGACGCTTCCATCGGAGTATCGGAAAATGGGGATGAATGGCGGTATTTCCGCAGACCAGTCTGGCTCTGGTCTAGTACGCCCTCGGCATCGGTACCCTCGTCTTCATCTCCGGAGATATCACTCGTATGATCGTCAGTGTCTTCGTCGGTGGGTGGGGTGTAGTCGCCGCTGGTATCTGTTTGCCCCCATATTCCTCCCTTAACCCACCAACGGTAGAGACTGCCATCGAGATCGTTCTCGTCTATTTCCCCCTTCTTGATTGAAGCAGCACGGCCTTTACGGACCTCTGCTTCAACATCAACGTCGTCACGGGTTGGAATTTGAATTCCCGCGATCGTACCACCTAGCCCTTTTTGGCCATTTATTCGGGGTTTCCTGGAACCCTGAGTGGGGGACTCGGCTCTATGGGACTTGATGTTGCTAGAGAGGTGGACGAGGAACTGTGGTCTCCAGGTCACGCCCACCATTCTGAAGACCGTCAAAGTCGCCAAAGCGGAAACTGCACCCACAAGACGAACCATGCTGAGTAACAGATCAATAGCCATGAGAAGTTTATTTCTACGCTCGGCTGCGCCAATACCATCTCGAATATGCTTCTCAGGATAGGCGGCATCTTTCACGGACTGAGCCAGCCGTTGTCGAGCGTATCCATTATCGGCTGATGCAGGCAAAGATGGATCATGCTCAATAGGTATCAAGCCGACTGTGCCCAGTTCATCATAACGAGGATCCACGGATGATATACGGCCCAAAACTGTACCCGAAGACCCAAGCGAGTCTAAGCGTCGCTGCTCGAGCCATGTCCGAGGCTTGAGGCTGACCTGTTTGTCTTCTTGCAAATAAACAACCTCGCTAGCAAGAGACACTGCAGCAAAGCCAATCCTGAGCAGAGCAGTGTAAAAGTCTACCCGTCCAGTAACTCTTAATTCTGCCAGTGAAATCCGAGCCTGCATGTTTTCCATGGCCACTGAAGCTCGCGAAGACAAAGTTGAGTGTGAGCCGTTTTCTTCCAATGATAGGGATGACAGGAGAACGGTCAACCCATAAATTCCGAGACAGCAGATCATGCCAAAGAAAAGCATCATGTGAGGCACCCAGCTTAGAAGGCAGACGGTCGGGAAACGGAGTAGACTCTGGCTTTTGATGTCATCAAAAGAGAAGCTACACCAGCTACAAATCAGCATGGTCATGAAGCACGATGCCCATATGCCGGTGCTAACGAGGCGATATCTTGACTGAAGCCTAAAGATGGCCAACATGTTGCTGGTGATGTGAGCCATGCAGGTCAAAAATGCGACAACCAGCATCTCCGGGGACGTGTTGGCACGATTCAAGATCATGGCTCTGGTCAAAACACGACCTGTTGTGCCAGTAATGGAAGATCTGACTGGATTGTGCTTCCCCCAGCTGATCTGGCCACTAATAGCACCCTCTGCCTCTGAAAACGCTAGCGAAGTCTCAAGCAGGCTCATTCCAGTTTCAGTGCCCGCGTGGCGTCCTTCGACGGCGCAGGATAGACACTCGACGAACCAACTGAGGCAGACGCTCAAGAATACAGGCCACAAGAGAGCAAGCGAGCCGTGCAAGTTTGAGGTGTTGTCGTAATTTCCAGGCTCAATCGGTATCATGCGGACAGCAAGACAGGATTCGCGATCGGAAGCCCCAAGCAGCACAGTTGAGCTCATCCAGTTCAAGGCTGGGAGATTAAAGGCAAACATAAGATCAGAAGACTTTGCGGGGTCGTTCCATCGCAGCTGCGAGAACTCGGCTGATGTCTGGCACTGTAGCGACTGAAGGAGTCTAAGTGCATAGTATACGAGAAGCGCGATGGGGGGCAATCGGACGATAAGTCGAGAAAGAAAGGAAAGTCGTACAGGTCGTCTGGTGCGAGCATAAACATTGGTCCTATTCAAAAGAATGGTCATGGCCACGCTCGATATTGACCATTTGCTACAGGCAAACGATAAGATCGTCCCGAGGTTGCGAACGCCATCGGACGCCATTCTACCGACAGGGCCAGTTTGAGATTGGGAGTCGTTGAGGGTATTGAGGGTAGCGGTCGTGGCGGGATCGAAGACAGTTGACGCCATAGTCGGCAGGCTTGTGGCATGGAAAGCAGTGACTGCGGTGGCTGCGGTGGCTGCGCCAGTAGCAGCGTTGTCGGGGTTTTCGGGGCTGGCCAAGGAGTGCGGCTGCAGCTGCAACTGCGACAGGATCGTAACAGTATCGTCCTCCCCGGTAGAAATGATAGTGTTGAATTTCTTCACGATGCGCGGGCCAACCAGGACAAGGTCTCTCAACGACGGCATATATTTCGAGATGTCGACTTTGACGAAGAAGTATTGCGAGTGCCACGATGAAAGATTCACAGTATTCCACCCACCATTTGACGCGGCAGAATTCTCGGGGGATGGTGTTATCATAGTGGAGAACAATAAGCTCGCTCCCAGCGCATCACAGTTCAGTGCAGTGCTGTGCGGTGCAATTCAGTGCTGTGCTGTACAGCACAGCTTGGGTCTTTTTTCGCTCGGCCGCGCCCTAGTTGTTCCTAGTTTGAGAGTCCAAGCATGCGTCAACAGCGGCCGAGTAAAGCCAAAGGCTAAGAGGCCCAATAAAGGAAGCCAGAGTCCAAGTCAAATAAACATGCACTCACTGAACTCACTAACTTACCTGCTCGCTCGGCTTATAACAGAACAGTTAGCAGGTTAAATCAAAAGGACACGGGCGCGATGCACAGAAGTCGGTTATTGTCAAGTTGAAGAAAAGTCACGCATGTGTTCTTGTTTGTTGTTTCAAGAAACGGTTGAATCACGTTGCCGGGGGTGG
>JADILG010000288.1:7731-26525 GCA_017591655.1 Thielaviopsis populi
TGAAACACAACAAATCAATTTAAAGAGCGCAGAAAAAAAAAAAAAAAAGGGAAAAAATGCCAACACGGGAAAAAAAAAAAAAAAAAAAAAAAAAAAAAAAAGAGGTTGAGCATGCTGACAAAGACGTGTCAACTAAAATCCTGAGCAGTGCCGACTGTTGTCTGTCTTTTTGTTCACGTACAAACTGCTTGCAACAACTTTGGGATACTAGGCGCTTGGAGTTGGGCAAAAAGTGTGCTGACACGCTAGGGTACCACCAAGAAAACACCCTGTCTCGTTTTCGTAACTGCCTGCTGAAATTCCTTATCAGATCTTTTTCTTGCAGTCATCACCAACTATCTGACCCACTCACCCCCGCCATTTTGGTTCTTCCTTGCTTCTGTCAATGTAAAGACCACGTCTATCAATTCGTGCTGTAACCCTTGCTTGGCAAAGGACAGAAATAACACTGACATCATCACTGAACTTCCGGTCCTCGGAGCCGAGGCATGTACGCAACTCCCGATCCCACATTTCGTTCTATTAGACACCAAGGCCTGTTGTTGTATATTGTACTTTTACCTGTTCTTTTTCACCGTCCCTTCTAAGAACACATCAGAAATGGAGTGCAGGCCACACAGGTTTATGTGCATAGCGGAAAGCCTTTGCATCATGGCCAATCAACACAGGCTTTTTATAACATTTCATCCGTCCTCCTCATCAACGCCTTATTACCCACGTCTGACATGACATCCCTTCTGTTACATGTAGAATATTTTGACAACAACATCGCGGCCCTCTGCTATTCAGCCATTACACAAACCAGTTGGTCCAGAAGGGACGTACACACGCACGATACCCAACAACAAGCTGATTCAATGCTACAACAACTACACAACGGGAATTGAAACAGGCGAGACGATAAAACAAAACGACGTTGCTAAATTCCATACCCAAAAAACGACCAAAGAATACAGAAAAAAAAAACAGAAAGAGAAAAAGAAAGGGAGGGGAAAAACAAAAAGAGCATGAAACTAATAAGACCTCACAAAGCCCCTTTCACTATTGCTCGTCCTCGGCCATAGCCTGCATCGGAAGAAACGAATGTGACGATGGCTTGACAGACGGCCCTCCGCCCTCCCGCGCGTGTGTCTGCGCGTGTGCAGGTGGGAATTGTCTGTGTATTAGCTGACACCAAGGAGGTCAACACCATTCGTCACCCATACCACCCTGCTGGCAACGATCCAAAGGAGGAGCACAAGAGAAGAAAACGCCGAGAAACAAGAACGCAACAAGCGGCCCGACATTTTGTGCCACATCATGCCTCGGCCTCCAAGAGTGTATGTAGATGCTAGCATGCATGTATACATGTATGTATAGATACGCATATATATGCATGCATGCAGAGTATTCTTAACAGACGGGGCGGTACGTCCAAATGCGAGCCCGCATATCTCCAGATCCGGTTGCAAAGTAGCCGCCGGTAGGGCTGGGAGCAACGGAAATGACAGAGTTCTTGTGGCCCTGGAGCATCAGCTGCGTAGAGCCCGTGCGAGGGTCCCAGAACTGAACGCCACGGTCCTTGGAGCCTGACATGACCCAGTGGCCATCAGGGGTGAAGGCGACCGAGAGAACAAAGTCCTAATACGCCATCAAAGTTAGTAATTTATGAGCTGTACTTTGGATGGCTGATACGGCAGAGCCTGCTTCAGCAGCTTGATCCCAGTGGCAAAAGCATATACAGATACACTAATAACAGCAATGCCAGCCACAATGGATATTTTCCTAGAGTTAAAACTTACGCGGTGACCCTCAAAGGTCTTGATGCAACGACCACCCTTGGGGCCAGGGTTGGTTGATCCACGAGCAGTGTTGAGCTCCCACATCTTGATAGTCTTGTCCAGACTACCACTCACGAGGTCCTTGCCGTTGGGGGAGAAGGCAACAGAGTACACGCTATCCTTGTGGCCATCGGGACCCTCTAGGCGCTCCAGGAGATAACCCTGGTGAATGTCCCATACGCGAACACTCTTATCCAGAGAGCCAGCCGCAACATACTTGGTGTCGGGGGAGATAGCAACCGTGGTGACACCGTCTTCAATAGTAAGGGTGAAGGTGTTGGTACCGTTTTCGATATCCCACAGACGCACGGTTCTATCACCGCTACCTGAAGCAATGGTCCGACCATCACGCGCAAAGTCGAGAGAGTAAATATCCTGCTCATGACCAGAGAACGTGTTGCGGATTGTGCGGTTCTGGATGTCCCAAACACGAATCAGCTTGTCCTCAGCACCGGTGGCGAGGTATCGGCCGTCGGGACTGAAGCAAACACTGCGAATGTACAGGTCGCCAGTAACATCGGCAGTTTCATCCTGGAGAACGCAAATCTTCTCGCCAGTCTGCACATCGTAAATCTGAGCAGAGCGGTTGCAACCAGTGGCAACATACTTGCCATCGTGGCTGAAGCGAACGCAACAGACAACACTCTCGTGCGTCAGGGTATGGACAAGATCGACATCCAGCGTACGAGGGACGGCGTCGTTGAACACACAGAGCCAGTCAGAGCCCGTCTTCTTGAGTTGTGGGGGCAGGCGATCGGGGTCAACTTCCATGCTTGAAGGACCCTGGGGAGGTCTAGGGCCCATGCGCGTGTGGTCAGGGGTGGGGTGCGAAACCTGGGGAGACTGGGTGGCTCCGGGGAATGGCATGGGGTTGCTGATCTGGGGAGTGGCAGGGCCGGCAGTGGGAGGAGGGCGGCCCATGCCGCGACCACGAGGGCCGGGAGAGGCAGTAGACTGGGGCGGCTGAGGGCCCATTCCATTGGAGATGGGGGCCTGGCCGTAGGCGTTTTGTTGGAAGGGAGGTTGTTGAGAAGGACCCGGAGGCGGAGGAGGAACAGGTAGTCCGGTAGGTCCTGGGGGCATTTGGCCGTGGGGGGGCATCTGATCGCTCTGCGATGGCTGCTGTTGAGGCGGGGGAGCCAGGCCGCCCTGGCCGCCACCGGACATTATGCCGTTAAAGAGACCGCTGCCACCAGAGATGGCAGGTGGTTGCTGAACAGAATGGGGAGGAGGGCCGCCCATAGAGCCTTGGGGGGCGCCTCTGGCGGCTTCAAGCTGGCGTCTAAGATGGGCGATTTCTTCTTCGAATCTAATGTCGAGAGTTAGTAGAGAACCACAGGTAATGGGCAGCGTGATGACAGGAAGTAAACGAGTGGGTGTATCAAGGCAGGAGCGGAGAAGACAAACTTTTGCTTGAGAGTCATGTGTGTTTGCTCCATAGCATAGACCTTTTCACGAATCAGTTGGAGTTCGCTGACTTGCGATTGGACTGTTGGGCGACAAAGGGGCGGATAGTTAGCGAGGGATTCACAGAGAGCGAGATTCGGAGATTTGACGGTTGCAGGAGAGAGAGAGAGAGAGAGAGAGAGGATAGGAGACGTACTCTGATGCTCATAGTTTTCGCCAGATCGAATTTGCGATTCGTACTCGGATCGAATTTGCTCCAGAAGCTCGTTGAAGCGGTTGTTGGGAGGGCCTCCTCCCATACGGGGAGGGTGCTGCGAGTACATTGACATGATTGCCAAGTGATGATGATGCCGGGGCACTATGAGGTTATGATATCTGTCGGGGGGGTTATTTTTTTTTGCGATCGAAGCAGTCGCAAGACGGCGCAAGGCTGTGAAAGACAAGACGCCGATGGACTGGCTGCAATGTGGCGAGGCTAGCGTACGTAGGGGAGAAGGAGGGGAGAGAGAAAAAAAAAGGCGCGATAGGCCAAGTGGATGGATATCACGAAATACGGCCGTGAAGCAGCAATTGGAGATCAATTAGACACGATGGCGATAACGGGCAGCGTGAGGCTGGGGTGAGTGTATGAATAAGCGATTTTCTTTATATGAAGAAAAAAATCGCGAATCCAACAACGGCGGTGACGACGTGACTAGAAGGGGGCACGCAGAAGACGCGCAACGAATCGATGCAAGAGGCTCGGGCTCGGGCTCAGGCTTGTTGTCCAAAACTGACACGACACAAAATACACGACACGACACGATACGACGCGATGTGCTGTGCTGTGCTGTGCTGTGCGGCGATTAGGGCAAACTTTGTAGCTCGCAGCGTAGGGCTGAAGAGTGACGAGTTGTCGCGACCGAAATATCGAAATGGGGTTGAAAGGCGAAGCGGCTGCTTTTCCTTTGCGTCCTGTTTTTTTTTCTTTGCTAACTATCTCCTGTCGTTCGCGACGGAGAACTTGGCAAGGGAGCAGAAGAGCTCGAGGCCTGACGAGACGAGACGCGAGGCTGAAGCTGAGGCTGAGAAAAGAAGAAAAAAAAATAAAGAAATAATGGTCTAGAAGCGACAGCTGGCTGGCCAGCAGGAGACAAAAAAATGAAGATGGGAATGAAAATGAAGGGGCAAGCGAGTTCGCTCTTGGTCTGAACGTAATTTTTTTTATGAAAAAAAAAAAGAGTTTGCCGCTGGTTGGCAGAGCTCGGGCTGTGGGAATGTGTGTGTGTGTAAGATACTATTTGATGGAAATTGAAGAGACACGGGTCTGCAAGGCTGGGATTATGAGGAGGAGGGATGAGGAGAGAGGACGAGAGAGAAGGAGCAGGAGGAGGAAAATGGGAAGGTGGACAGAAAAGAAGAGAGCGGGTGGGTGGCGGTGGTGCCAATAGAGAAAGAGAATGGATGGAAAAGGAAGGCCAGGGAAAGAAGGGAAGAAACGACAAGGGAAGGTGGCTGTTTTTTTGGCTGGAAAAGAAAGGGGAAAGAGCTAAAATGGGCGGTTGGATGAAGCAATAGCGAGCACAAGGTCAGGAGGAAGGAGCGAAAAGCCAGCCAACTTGAGGTACAACTGCATTCTAATTTTTTTTTCCCTTTTCTTTCTTTTTTTTTCTCATTCATTTGGCGTGCACCTACATACACAGAGCTAGGGAGCTGGGGAGCTAGAGAGAGAGAGAAAGAGAGAGAAAGAGAGAGGGAAGGTAAGCCGGCCCAGGCCAGCCCAGGCCCACTTCTCCCCTTCTCCTCTAGAAGGAAGCAAGGAAGGAAGGATGATTGGACGGGGAAAGGTAGGCGTAAAGTGGAGCCCCTAGCATACAGAAACAAGAAAGTGCACCGGAATCAGGCAGTCAGTGCGTTTTTGGCTTTCTGGCCTTGTTGTGCCAGTGCATGTATGTGTGCGTACATGCGTACATGCGTACATGCATGCATGTACCTCTCAGGTAGCGCTGGCTGCCCTCGCTCAGCCAGCGCCACAAAAGGGTACTTGCGGCTGCACCCCAGCCAGCGCCCAGAGCAAAGTATCTTTCAGCCACAGAAGCCCCACTCTGATTGTCACCCTCCCTGAAAAGTACATGGCGCGACTTTGTTTTTGTTTCTTCTCTTTGTGATGGTGAGCCTAGCGCTGCAGTCTTGTGCGCGGGTGCATCCAGCAATTTTGGCATGGCAGGGCGTGTTCGGTAAACAAAGCGCTGTCATTGACCATTGACCTGGGGTGGAAATATCAACACGAAACACGGCGAGTTTGCGTGGTCAGCAAATGAATAGCCTTGAGTTGCGTTGCTTTTAAGGGGGAGGGGGGTGGGGAGGGGGGGGGGGGGGGGGGGGGGCGGGGGGGGGGGGGGGGGGGGGAGACAGAGAGACAGAGAGACAGAGAGCACTGCGCACACCTCTCTGGTTCTAGTTATCAGGGCTCTTTTTTTTTTGCTGTCTCTTTGTATAGACACCCACATGCAAGGTGGTGCAGAAGCTACAGCCGGAGAGGGGTCGGGATCACGCAAAGGCATCATGGTGTGGACTTGGACTGAGGGTCGCTGATCTTACAGAGTCACTCACTCACTCACTCACTCACTCACTCACACAACAGCCATATGAAATGGGAGCGGTCACATTGCTGCAACAGGGCGAGAGAAGTGATGATGTCTCTTGTGTCTGTTTTTTTGTCTCTGTTTCTGTCTCTGTTTGTTTCTCTGTCTCTTGATAATGCGAGCAATGTGTGTGATGCTGGTATATCTCTATGTGTACAAGTGTACATGTGTACATGTGTACATGTGTATACACCACAAAAATAAGATATAAAATAAAATGCAATAAATTAAGCTCACCACACTCTTGATATTCCGTGGGTTGTTTTCAAGGGATGCATTGATTCATGCCACCGCTCAGTCTCACGCGTTTTTTGCTGCTCACAATATTACTAATCCTCCACCACAATAAGCCTGTACTCATACCAACCGCACATGTGTGTATGTGTGTGCTTGTGCATGTGTGTATATTTTCTCGCTTCACTCGGTCATTTTCCCACCGCCTGACACGTCACGGCCAATACATGAGCAGCAAGCAGCAACAAGCGGCAGAGAACAAGGAGACACACAGTCACGTCTGCTGCTAGTCCCCTCGTACATCAAGCCTCTATCTGTAACCTCCTTTACAAGTGTCGCCCATCAGGCTCTGTTCAGTTTGTACACAATTGTGTGTGTGTGTGTGTGTGTGTGCCCACATGAAAGTGTATGCGTGTGTATGCGTGTGTATGCGCGTATGTGTGTGTAACCCTGAGCCACGTTGTGCTGCCTACCACATGTATCATCTGCCATTGCCTGTGGCCAAGCCCATGACTAGATCGGCCCAGGGTGTATCAAGAAGGTTCTAGAGCAAGCCGGGAAGAGGCAGGGCATACAAACAAGGATACCAATTGAATCGCTTCGCTGGGAGCTGTACTGGTATCACAATGACCCGAACAGATCGCTCATGTCTGTTCCAGATTCGGCTTTGGTCTTCTTTTTTCTATTCGTCGCTGGAATGCCTTTATCTTGCGTTGGCCGCTTCTTCTTCTTATTCTTCTTTTCGCTCTTGGTAGTGTCTCCGAATATGTCGTCAAAGTCGAGAGTGTCTTTGACAGCCGGCAGTCGTTCTTGAGGTATAGTACTAGACCCGGTAACAGTGTCCCCGCTCGAGACGTCGTTCTGGACAGGTCTCTTCTTCTTTTGGCGCTTGATAGTAGGTCCGAATATATCTCCAAAGTCGCTTACTTTGCGAGCAGGCTTTGTGCCCGCCTTGGTGGTATCTCCAAATATGTCGTCAAAGTTAGTAGGTTCGTCTGTGTGCTTTGCGGATCTTGTTTGTGAGGTGGCTATATCGCTAAAGATATCGTCAAGATCGCCAATCTCTTTGTTTTGCTTGTTTGTATGTTTCGCCGCAGAACGTGGTGCGCCGAGAATATTGTCGAAGCCTTCGTGTGCCGACTGTGATTGTGATGATGATGGCGGTTCATCACTTGGCCTCCTCTGACTTCTGCAGGGCACCGCTCGTTGGTGGATTGTATTTCTGGAAACAGCAACGCCAACATCCACAGACTGCGAACCTTGGTGCGCGTGCGAGCTGTGCAGTGTCCCACCAGGTAATGCATAGTCCTCTTGCGTAGGTGATGAAATTCTGGAAGAGTGTATGCGTGGTGCACTCGGAACTGGCTGAGTCTCGCCTGGAGGTAGTATGGGCTGGAGAGCAGAGTGGACTTGTGATAGGATGGCAATGAGCGCCAAACCGAGTTGCGCAAACTGTGTATCCGCGGCTAGCTGTGTAAATGAGCTGACAACATGTTAGAAGCTGCCATCTCACGTCTCAAGCAATTACCAAGGAACCGACTTACTGAAAGGCACTGGGCATTATTTCAACCCCGAGCCAGCGGGCCCTCTCAGGGCGCATCTTGGGGGAGCTTTCATCAAGCAAGCGCCGGATTGCTCGCCTGAGAATGCCAACATTCCGCCACCATGCCGAGTGTCTATGCTGGTTCTTGCTGCGATGGCAGAGCGCATCCAGCAATTCGAGCGCTGGCGCAAGTTGAACGGACAGTTGTTTGGACTGGGCGTTGGTGAGAGTGGTGAGAGTGGTGAGAGTGGTGAGTGTGTCCATTGCTAGGTGAGTTAACTCGGCAGGATATTGAGAAGCAAATGGAGTAGCAAATTACAAGGCCGCCGGGCAGATAATGGTTGCAGCTGGTACAAAGTGCTCACAAGAGATGATGGGTGCAGATGATGGAAGATGGTCACAAGTTTGTGAAACCATCTCGAAGCTTCAAGCGGAGGTCATATTTGCTATCGATAAGACATCACAGATAAGATAAGACATAAATTCTTATCTTATCGCAGCGTAATGTGCATCAAAGGTGTGACGACAACTCAGGAGTTCACTGCGTTGGAACGCCAACACATGATTGTAATCTTCGTGATACCCACATGGCAAACCTGTTTCTAGTTGGCTTTTCAAGACCTGTCGCTGCCTCGGATCATCCAACAGCTTGTGGTGCCTACGTGGCAAGCTGTGGCGATGTTTGGCTTGTTAGTAAATCTGCTTAAAATTGCTACAGGAAAAGACTAGATTCTTTAGCCGGATATGCTAGTAGTGGCCGCCAGTAAACAAAGTGAGAAAAGGAAAAAAAAAAAAGAGAAAAGAAAAAAAAAAGAGCGAAAACGAAAGCAGACAGGCTCATTGCCGGCCGGTCGAGGGTTGAGAGCGATAAGGATAACGATACTAGTACCGGTCCAGTGTAACAATAAATCATGGACGAAGGCTTTTGTTTTTTTCTTTCGCTTAGTTGCTTCAATGCCAGATTGGTTGGGGCAGGTTTTGGAAAGAAGGGCATAGGCATTGGGAGGCAATTGCATAAAACCATAGAGCTCCATCCAGTTTCCGTCCTTGGCCAGCAAATTATCGACAAGTCTGTGTTGGGTTCTTGCACTTTTTGGCAAGTACCTGCCTACTTGATTTGAACTCCTTCTTCAAAGAAAAAAAAATAGGAAAGAACCCCCAAATCCAGTGAATACAGATGCAACATAGACCCACCCGCTACCTGCATGAACGAGCCCACTTGCCTGCAGCTTATCTCTTTTTATCTCGTTTTCCTTCCTCCAGAGCACTGTGATGTAATTGCGGCCGACAAAGCTGAGGCAACACAAATTAAATACAGAAAGCACGATAGTGCATTCAGATCGTGGAAAGTCAGCATTTCTTTTTTTTTCCCTGTGCCGCCAAGAGCGTCAGCAGACGAATAAATTTCACGACACCTGATGTTCTTCTGATTTTCTGCTACTTGGAAATAGTCGATTTTCTTAGCTTGACCCACCGCCTCCCTAAAAACCCTTTTTTTTTTTCTCACCGAGCAAGAGATAACCAAGAGAAGGCACCCTTGCGTCTGTCGGGCAACTACCCTTTTTATCTCCTTCCTGTTGCACTGGCCGTCTCTTCCCGGGTTGCGCCTGCCGTTTACAAAGCCGCGATAGTTGGTCTTACCTTTGACACAAACACACAAGCGCCTTATTTATCTGTGCTGTGCCTGCCCACACATCTGCGTGCGCCTTCTCCATCCGCCTCGTGCCTGCCCATCCCTCTGCGCGCGCCTTCCCCAATCACTCCCCCGATACTTGAATATGCCCGCCAGTAGCAGCCTTCCGCATGATCGCGACCGATCGGCCGGCTTTCTCTCCAGCAGCTTTGCTTCGCGCTGGACCGATGGCGCTGGCGCTGCGGACGATATTGAAGGCGAAGCCGGCGAAGGCAGCAGCCTGCTAGCCGGCCACGGCGGCCAGCGCCAACGAAGGTTTGTCAATTATCAATTTTGTGTGGCTTTCTCTCTCTCTCTCTCTCTCTCTCCGGGACAGCCGCCCGCCCCCTCCACGCCAGCAGCACTGTAACTGACCCCTTTGCTTGTTTGCTTGTCGTGCCTCGATATACAGCTCTTCAACCACCAATCGTCTCGCTGCCCTCACAGACATGGGCGGAGTCAACTCCATCCGCTCCTTCACCCGCAGTTGGCAACGTGCCGCCGGCTTCCAGGAAGTCATCCCGCGCCGACCCTCGTTCCAGTTTGCACCAGACTACGCCCCTGAAGTCGGCGCCCTTGATTACGACCACAGCGCCATCGACGACGGGCCACACGCGCACGCGTCCTCTCCGGGGCTGCTGGGCGCACAGATTCGCAGCGACAGCCCGGCTGGTTCCGCGCCGCTGCTGCAGTCCGCCGGCGACTTCCGCGAACGCGAGCGCAAGGCTCTCGAGGATGAACTGGCCGGTGCTCTGGCCGGCCGTAGCCCCGGCGGGCCTCGGCGCACTAGCTTCTCGAGCGGCAGCGATACGCGCATGGGCTCGCTGTTCGCCGTCCCCCCGCACCTAGCTGATCCGCTGGTCGGCAGCTACCAGAGCTACCGCAGCTACGGCTCCGTTAACTCCATTCTGACAGATCGTAGCGGCATGGCACGCGCATGGCAGCAGCAGCAGCAGCCGTCGCAGCAGCTGTCGCAGCAGCAGCAACAGGGTGGCGAGGGCGTTGCTGAACACAGAGAAATCCCGCCCATTCTTGTCCGTGAAGTTGAGCAGGATGGAAAGATTGTTCTCGCAGTCGAAGGCCAGTCGACACTTCCTCAGACCATCTTCAACTCTATTAAGTAAGCTCTCTTATCCACCAGTTCCCTACGTTTCTGCCTCTGGCCCTGCAACTAACCATTCCCCCGCCGCCAAAGTGTTCTCATTGGAGTTGGTCTGCTGAGTCTGCCCATGGGCGTCCGCTATGCCGGCTGGATCTGGGGCATGATCCTGCTTGCGGCCGCGGCTCTGGTGTGCAGCTACACCGCGAGACTACTCGCCAAATGCATGGATCTCGACCAAAGCATCATCACCTTTTCCGATCTCGCCTACATCTCGTTTGGTAGCAAGGCGAGAATTGCAACCAGCATTCTTTTCACGCTGGAGCTGCTGGCAGCTTGTGTGGCCCTGAGTAAGTTGTGCATCGGAGCTGTTGGCCATATTGGTCTGGTGCCGCCTGCTAACAACCCCAACTCGCTCTCTAGTCGTGCTGTTTGCTGATTCGCTCGAGCTGCTGATTCCCGGCTCTTTGACCTCGGTGCAATGGAAAATTGTCTGCTGCGCCCTCATTGCCCCGCTCAACTTTGTGCCCCTGCGGCTCTTGAGCTTCACCAGCGTCATTGGCATCTTTTGCTGCCTGTGCAGTAAGTGCCGCCCCGTATTTGAAGTCGGTGTAGCCGCCGCCGCCACCACCGTCCCTACTAACACGTCTCGCTGCAAGTCGTCTCCATTGTCGTCTTTGACGGTCTCTACAAGCCCGACTTCCCCGGCTCCCTTCTTCAGCCTGCTGCCACCTATCTCTTCCCCGAACACTGGTCAACGCTTCCCTTGTCCTTTGGCCTTCTACTGAGCCCGTGGGGCGGCCATTCCGTCTTCCCCAACATCTACCGCGACATGCGCCATCCGTACAAGTACGCCTATGCCGTCAAAACGACCTTCTCCTTCACCTATCTGCTCGACGCGACCACAGCCGTTGCCGGGCTCCTCATGTTTGGCGACGGTGTCTCCGAGGAAATCACGTCCAACATTCTCAAGACCTCGGGCTATCCACGCATCCTGACGCTGATGATGTGTGCCTTCATTGCCATTATCCCCTTGACCAAGATCCCGCTCAACGCGCGTCCCATTGTGAATACGCTCGAGGTCGTGCTTGGTATCAACGACCCGGCCGTGCAGATGAGCCCCCGCACCCGCTCTCTGATGCGCATCTTTGTCAAGCTATTTGTCATTGTCGTGTTTCTCATCATCTCCATTGTCTTCCCGGCCTTTGACAGCATCATGGCCTTTATGGGCAGTGGCCTGTGCTTCAGCATCTGTATCATGTACGTCTGCCCTCTTCCACACAACGCCCCTGCACCTCGCGTGTGTCTCTTTCTAACCAAGCTTCTCAGTCTCCCGCTGGCCTTTTATCTTAAACTGTTCAGCAGCGAAATCTCCGCACGCGAGCGCCTTCTGTGCTACGTTCTCATGATCATTTCATCCACCATGTCGGCCGTCGGAACCATTTGGGCTTTCCTTCCCAAGGACATGATTCACGCGAACTGAGACGACTTGATCCTCATTCATATATTATTATTTTTTTTTTCGTGTGGGAATTACTCAAAATTGTGGCGCACGGTTTGAAAGTGTTTGCTTGCGCTGTTGAAATATTTGCGGTGTGTCTTGTTTGGGGATAGTACAAGATACAGTTCTGACATAGAGGTAAATTTGTAGCTTTTTAGGCCAAGTAGGAAGAGAGAAATGAAAAGAGTTCTAGGAAGAATACAATAGATAATAATCTCAAGACGGTGTTGTCATCAGTATCAAAGTTGGAGGACTTCATTACTAACTACTTGGTATTCCATGTGTTATACAAACTACTGTTACACACAAAAAGTCTAGTCAATATATACTGCCGAGTAGAAACTCATGCAACTCCCTTTCCTTCAGTTGTAACTTCATGTTTCACAGGTTGCGCAACACGCTTCGTGGGGCCATGTAAAGTCAGTTAGTTAGGTACATGCACATTGTTACACGGGATAATAGTGGGACAAAGCAAGTGTGGGTAATTTCTGGTATTACAGGTTGATGATGAATACTACGCACGTTCGCGGCTTCGCTTTCGCCCTCCCCAAGTGGACATACGGTCTCCACCGTTCCGCCATACAGACACACCACCTTCTTCATCAAGCATGTAGATAATACACAGAAAAGCGGGAGACTGGTTTCCTGGTTGGGTAAAAACCCTGACCTGAATGCAAACGAGCGACAGCTGCTCCCACTCTGTCATGCTCAGTCAAGGAAACCATCGTCCACAATTGGAACCGTGACCCAATAGGGTGTTTTAGCTATCCAGGAAAAAAAAAAGGAAAGATAAAAATGGCACCCAATTAGCAGTCCAGCCCAACCCACGTGTTCGTGAAATGATTTCTGTTTTCACGCCAGTTGCTACTGCAGGCCCAAGGCCGAGCAGCCGGGATATGGTCGCGCGGTTTCGCGCGGTTGTTGCGAGAGAATAATTGGCTTGAGGCAGCATCGCTGAGGACACCACAGAAGGTGCTGCTCAAGCCAAGGTTTTGAGTCGAGATTTTGCGAGCCTGTTGAGCAGCTCGAGACTCCGCCTTGTCAAAGGCCCGACGGCGCTTTCCAAGAGCTTCCCACTTTTCCAGCGTCTTTTTGCCGCCCTGTGCATTGGCCTTGGGGTCAGCCAGCGGCGCAAGGGGCGAGGTCAATGGATGGCCTGCGCCCAAAGGCATGGTGCGAGGGACACTCGGGGCGAACGGTTCTTCGGAAGCGGGAGAACCGTGGAAGAAGAATCCGTCGTCGATGAACTCGGCATCGAGATCAGCGGCAGCGAGATCAGCACTGAGGGTTGACGAACTAGAGGCAGGAGGCTTAACGTCAGAGACGTCATCATCGAAGATTAGCTGATCTTCATCGTGGGTAGACGAAGGCTTCACACTCTCGTTGGAGAAAGTGCGTGCATTCATCTCCTTGCGAGTATCAACATGAATGTCAGGATCCTCGTAAGGGCTAAGAGAGGTGTCATTGAAGGACATGTCGAAATCAAAGTCATCTTCATCATCGATCATGTCACTCCAGCTAACACCGCTGGCACCCTTTCCACGGCCAAAAGAAAATGAGAGGTTGGAAATCGGCGGGACTCTGGCCTTGGTAATAGGGGCAGAGCCGGCCTGGGGAGTCGTGCGCAAGGCGGGGGGAGGAATGGCACGAGGGGCAGTCATGGGCTGGAAGGAACCCAGGCTGGACTCAGCCATAGAGGACATGGGAGTTTCCAAAGTGACATCGCACCAATCGCGGCGGTTTTCCGTCTCGGAAAACAGAGGCTCATCGTACTCCTCGTCGGGGATGACAGAGAGGTGACGTTTGTGTCTGCTTTCGGGAATGGGAACAGGGGCAAAGAAGGGGTTCTCGTTTTCTTGCAGAGAAGGGCTCTGGATGGAAGGAGTGCGAAGAGGCGCACGGTTGGCCTCGGGCACGGCAGGACGCTCAGCAAACATGAACTCGTCGAGCACTTCATCAAAGTTCGTGAAGCTGTTGACGCGCCAAAGTGCATCACGGACACCAGCCAGAGAGCGCATAGTAGGGTCAATGCTCATGCACTGGTTGATGACCTCAAAGGTGTCGGGGGACATGTCGGGGAAAACATCAAACAGTGACTGCTTGTCCGCAGCAAAGTCCCGGAAAAGAGGATCGTCCATGGTGGGCCGGGTAAAAGGGTTGCGGGAGAAGAGAATGTTAAGCAAGCAAACTCCGATAGACCAGATATCCGACTGCGCAGGAGAATATCCCATGCCAGCATGATCGTACTGCTCGGGAGCCATGTATCGATCGCTGCCAACGGCCATCTCGTCACACCACTTTGCAGTGGTGGCAAGACCGAAATCACCGAGCTTCATGGCACCAGTCTTGGTGATGAAGATGTTTTCAGGCTTGATATCACGGTGGTAGACACCCATGCTGTGCATGTACTCGACGGCATCCACGACCTGGAGCATGAACTTGCGGACGTGCTCAGTCTCGCCAGGGCCGCAATCACTGCGAATGGCTTCGTAGAGGTCTCCGCGTTCACAGAACTCCAGCACCAGGTAAAGATGTGAGGTCGTCTCAAAGGAGTCCAGGAGGCTCACGATGCCAGGGTGTCGGCCCAGGCGCTCGTGTATCTCAAGTTCCTCGGATTTATCATCGACCAGGAAGACCTGCTCCTGTTGAGAGTCGATGTCGTTCTCCGACGCGGCAGACTGCTTCGTCATGCATTTGATGGCAACCTTGTCGTTGGTTTGGAGGTCAGTCGCCATGAAGACCATGCCAAAGGAGCCGTGGTTAAGAGGCTGCTCTGTTCGGTAACGACCCTTGAGAATGGAACCGCTCTCGAAAGATGATCTGAGGCAGGAAGACATTGTGGATAGTAGTAGAGGTGATGTGAGAGTTTTGAGTATATGACAAGAAGGAAATTAAGGAAATATAGAAAAAGAGATAGAACAAATGAAAAAATATGATGATAACAAGGCTGGGACTGTTGATATGGTGGTTATTTGGAGAACAAGAAAAGAGACAAGTCTGATGACAAGAAAAGAAGAAAAGCAGAAAGATGCTGCGAGCGACCTCGAGTGGTGAGGGCTGCGATAAGCGTACAAAGAAGGCAGGAAAGTAGAAGAATTGCGCGCCTGTGTAGAAGAAAGTGACCAGACTTGGAGAGACTTCTAGAGTTTCAGTACAATGGAAACGCAGACGGCAAACGGACCAAGAAAGATAAAGATGGAAGAATAAAAAGAAATTGTTGTTTGTTGAAGCAGGAGGCGCACGGTATGTTCAGAAACAATCGTTGGTGATATCAGAAAGTCGCTGGGCTGGAAATATGAGAAGACTCGCAGGATGAAAACAAAATGAGAAAAGAAAAGGGGCGGCAATAAATTGAAGCAAGGCGATGATGATGAAGAAAGATGATGATAGGATAGCGACAAATTGATGAAGCAAGAACGATAGCAAGAACAAGTGTGTACAACTCCGGGTCGTTCGTTTCGATTTCAGAGGCTCATTGAATGGGGGGTGGTCATAAAAAAAAAGAAAAGAAAAAAAGGAACAAAGGGGAAAAAATAGAAAAGATATTTGCAGAATAACGGGATTGAGGGTATCGACGAGCAGAGATGCCGGGCCAAGTGTTTTTGGACTTGTGTCCTGTGAGTTGCAGAGAAACACTTGGATGCTATAAAGACATGAGGCGGTATCTGTTGATGTAGTGCGCTCGACGAACCAGCGCGTGGAAAGAAAAAGAAAGCTTGGCAAAGAACGGGGTGGGTTGGTGGTATATGGTATGATCTCGTGGATAGACGAGAGTCCTGTTTGACGAGGAGAGAACTTTCTTGTGAAGCAGCGTCACGAGTGAAGTTCAGAAGCAACTGGCGATAAAAAAGATATCGTTGCGGGACTTGACTGGTGTCAATGAAGACGGGGGGGCGCAGGATTGCACAGATGAACAGTCAACGAATTGAAGGTTTATCAAACGGAAAATAGCTCGTGTGTAGACGGTTCGGTCGCGGGAGAGTCGAGGAGATAACAAGCGCGGCAATGATTGGCTCAATACACAAACCCACAAAGGACTCCTGTGGATGTTATGAAGGAGGCTAGTCGGATCAAGAACAGGAAACCTTTGTTCCTTTTTCTCTTCGGCGTTCGTTGAGGCTGGAAATACGATCAAGGCAAGAGAGAATTGACCGGAAATCGAAAGGTGGTATAATAATGGACGGGGATGTAAAGGGAAAGATAGAGAAGGGGATTTGCTTATTGCGCTGTATCTTGAGGTGATGACACGGCAGAGCGGAGCGGAGCGGTGTCAAGACGGACAGGAGTTTGTTTAGTCGTGCGAAGTTCTCGGAGGAAAGTGGCAAGATGCGCGGCAAGACAAAGCGAGGCAAGGCAAGCGGCACGATGAAGATGGTCGAGGTGGATGATGAAGAATGGACAAGACCAAGCTGGGCAACGAGAAACTAAACAGAGCAAGTAGTCAAGCAAGACGAGCGGCAAATAGCGTAAGGGGAGGTAAAGAGGAGAGCGGAAAGGAAAGATGAACAATGAAAGAAAAGAGAGTGGGAGAGAGGCAGTAGAAGTAGAACGGGACGGGACGGAACAGCAGAAGCAGAAGCAGAAGAGAAAAAGGAAACGGGACCTTATTGACGGAAAAAGCGAAAGGAAAGAAAAGAAAGAAGCAGAGTGAAAAGAGAGAAAAGTCAGAGTGAGTAAGAAGAAAAGAAAGAAAAGGAAGAGAGAAGAAGAAGGAGGAAGAAGAAGAAGAGAAGAGAAAGGGAGAGAAAGGAAACGGAAGGTTGGAGAAGCAACAAGAAGACCGAGAGAGAGAGAGAGAGAGATAGAGAGAGATAGAGCTAGAGAGCGAGAGACAAAGAGAGAGACGGCGTATAGCAAGGGACAGAATAATAGTGGAGAAACATGGAGAGGGAAGGCATTAGCAGCCACAGGACTGTATAGCACAGCACAGCGCAGCACAGCGCAGCACAGCACAGCACAGCACAGTGCAGGATGGCATACTATAGCGTTGCATATTACAGCGTATTACAGCATATTACAGCGACAGACAGTCACAGTACAGGTACCAAGTATCCTCCTCCCTCCCTCCCTTCCTCCCTTCCCGCCAAGTACCAAAGTACCCAAGTACACACGAACACACGTACGTACACACGTACACACGTACCCACGTACCCACGTACCCACGTACCCAAGTACCCATGTACCCATGTACCCTCACAGTCATAGCATCCATTCATTACATCGACCTACCCTGTTGACCCGGCCGACCCAGGAAGGAGGAAAGTCAGGTCGCCAGTTAGTCAGTCAATCAGTCCATCCCATCATCCCATCCATCAGCCAGCCAGCCTAGCCCAGCCTTGGCTTAGAGTCATACCTAGCCTGCATACTGCATAAAGCAAGCCCACTGTGGACTTGTAGGGGGGGAGGCAGCCACTGGTGAGTGGGCAGTGCCCCTGTGGCTGCAGGATTCGACCTTCTGCCATAACGCCAACCCTCTGTAGCGTATAGCGACATGAGTAGGGGAGAGGGTGGGCCAGCACAGAAGGGAGGGCGTTGACTGAATACGTGCTATAGTAAGTAGACAAGAGTTTTAGTGGTCTTTGCTTCTTGTGTTTCTTTTTTTTCTCTTTGTTTCCCCTTCTCTTATCCTGAATTCCCTCTTTGTTTCTTCATCTTCGCAATCAACAAATCAGACTGTGTGGGTGGGTCCTTGTTTTGCAGGGCCAATATTGCGCTGTTTTTTTTTCCTGCTTGATTTCGTGCTTCTATTAGTAGCAGCTGTTCTTGTTCCTTTGTCGCTGCCAAGCGTAGAGAACGGCCAGAGAATAAAAGGAAAGAAAACAAAAGGGTCACTTTCCGTTACATGTAACAGGCACAATCCCTAACAGACAGGTGTCTCCAATTCTACCCAACAAAACAGCGCGCCTCCTGAAATCGGCTTGCAATTATTGTCTGGCTTCCCCCAGCAATGCATTCCGTTCAGTGCAGAAACTCACTGTCGCCCGCTATTAGAGTTGGGGCTAAGCCCACTAATCCAGCAACTATATGCCCCTTCCCCCATCCGTTTTATGCCATTTTATGCCATTTTATGCTTCACTAAACAAAGAAATGGTCTGTGTTGGCTTGGCCTCTGTACCTTGAACCTTGATGGCCTTCTGTATCTGCATTAACAACACCGGAGAATGTGCTCTTTCTGACCTTTGTTATGAACAGCCAAAAAAAAATACCGTTTTCCGTTTTCCGTTTCTGTTTTTTTTTTTTTCATTTTTTTTCCTTTTTTTTCCTTTCGTTTCTTTTTATTCCTTTTTTCTTCCTTTTTTTTTCATGTCGTGATCTGCACCATAATTATATTCCCTTATCTTTTTTGGGGGATCAATGGGACTTGCTCCTAATGTTTGGTTGCGGCAAAACAGGCACTTCTGGAGAATGCTGTGTATACTAGGAGTGGCACCACTACCTCGCGATTATTCTTAGAAAAGACATGTTCCGCTGTTGTACATTTCCGAAATTCTGCTTGATTTGCTGCGACTTGCGACTTGCGACTTGCGAATGCGAATGCGACTGTGGCTACAAACTGGGGCACTGCTTACTAGCGCTGAAGGCCAGTGATTCGCTCACGCCGCTAATGCATGTTTTTATGCATGTGACATTACTAGGCAGATGAGCAACAAAAGGATTTTCCGAGATAACTCGAAGTACAGTACTCGGCAACGACAAGGCAGTACTTGCATTGGCCCATATTTTATGTGTCTGTCCTTGTACTTGCGTAGTACCTGCCAAGTCCACTGTCAGACTTCTCCAAAAAAGAAAATACCAAGCAAATAAAAAAAGACAAAATAAAAGAATATGGTCAGGTGCCCCTGTTCTGTTCTCAGACTTGTCCCGCTCCCCCCCCCCCCCCCCCCCACTGCTTTC
>JADILG010000289.1:0-26520 GCA_017591655.1 Thielaviopsis populi
GTAAAAGATAGAGGAGCGAGGAAGGACGGGAAGGTCAGTAGCCGGTTTTTTGTGGTTTGTGTGGGGGGGGGGGGGGGGGGGGGGGGGGGGGAGGAGAAGAAGGGGTAAAGACAAGGCGGGTTGTTCGGGGCCGAAACTCTACAACAACACGGCCAGAAAAACAGGAAGCCTGCACTCTACAACAAGACCACCAAAAAACCAAGGAAACCTGCAGCGCGGCCCGGCAGCGGCAAAAGACCAAAGGCACATGCCGGACAGACCCCCCAGAGACAGCGGCCACGTGACGAAGCCGCAGTCGTGCGTGGCAGAAGAGAAATCTGAAAATAGTCATGCATGCCTCGCATATGACGTGTGTGTCCGCCTACTTGCACGTGCCGTGGTGGAGAGAGAGACATGCTCACTGTGTTTGCAGCTGGCTGCTCACTGCTCGCTGCTCACTGCTCGCTGCGCTTGACATGTCATCTTGGCCTGATAATCAGCCAATATCTGGCAATCCTAGACAGTCTATATGTACTGCCATCTACCACAAGCACAATGCTCTTTTCTTCCATTCCAGTTCTCTTGCGCTTCTCTTACATATCCTGCCTGTTCCCTTTGCATCCGGCTTTGGGATGGCTGCATCTCCATGGGAACCAGCGTGTGGAAAGACTAAAGGCGTTTGTGTCCGGCCACAGGGACCAGAGCATATGTGACGGCAGGGATATGATGCCGTCTTGTGCAAGTTGATGTATAGTCCGGCAACAAACAAATGTTTAATCTAGGGCCATGCCTGTTGTTGTCGGCTTAGTTGTGTTTTTTTGGTGCTCTGTTTGCTGTGCATGGACACACTGTTCATACACCAGTCGAACTACATTTCTTGTACCTGTGGCTGTGTCTATGCACAGACGTGTGTATCCGCCTATTCATTACCTGTTAATTATCATGGTATCCTCACCCACCTCCTCATAGTCCCATGCCATGGCCCTCGGTACCATGTACTCAAGACGACCTGCTTGTTTGCAGGAGCTAACATGGAACATGACAACAGAGTTTCCCTTGTGTACTATGCACAGCGGATGAGCCTAAAGCGTTCGTGCACAAAAGTACATCTAGAATATCAACCGCATGAAAGCACAGCGAGCCTTCTTGTGTCTACGTCGCACCATCACAACGCGCTCTTGGGCTGTGGCTCACAAACAGGCTGCTTCTGGCCCATCTGGAATGACACCACCGTCATCTTTTTTGATCTAGTGCTCTTGCCCCGCTGTCGTCTTGGTGTGCTCCATGCCCTTTTTATCGTACTAGGACCAGCCATTATATCTGGACTAGCCATTATACCAGCACTAGCCATCATGCTAAGACCAGCCTGCATTGAACCCTCACACACAAGAGTTGCCATCCACTGCCGTGGTCACCGTGGCCTGTACCGTTTATCAAAAAAGCTGGCACTGTGTCTGCATGCACACAGCTCGGCTCATGTGCATATCACAGAAATTAATGCAAGATCTTATTGACAGCGCAGCCACTCTTGACCTCTTCCTGGCCCTAGTCCGTCCCTTGCTGGCGTGTGTAACGCGAGATACCATGCCATAGTTTCGTGCTACGTTATACGGCCACGATCCTTAACCCTGCAGCACAAACCCTAACAACCCCTCCGACTTGAACTGTACGTCCATCTTTGCCAAGAACTCTGCGCTGCCAAGGCGTTCCACCCTTCTTCTCATAGAACCATGAGCTCTCGCCTGCACTGCAGCTTTCCGTGACTAAATCCCACGCTGTCCAGAAGCTCACCATAGCCGAGTACTGGTATTTCTTTTGTGGCCGCGTCTCAACAGCGGCTTTTGAGAAATTAGTTGTCCCTGCCCCATGCGGATACAGCCGCGACGGGCTCTGCGCTGGCTGCTGCATGTGTCCAGCCCTTGATGATCTCTGCAGGGGCAGGACTGCGACGAAAATAGAGCGGAAAGATGGATGAAGCCACGGCCTTTGTCAAGGCCCAGTTGTAAAGCGGATGAAGATTGATAAATTGATAAAATTGATAAAAGTGTGTTAGCGCCACTAGTGCAGTCTCGTGTTACACAACTCATGTCATTGGCCAAAAAGGGAAAGAGCCAGAAGCCCAGGCCACGGGACTACCAGCCATCTAGAAGAAATGAGCAAAATTGAGCAAACAGAAGAAAAGTAACAGCATGACGAAGGTATTACCTCAGATTGAGAAGTTATATAGAGCGCAATTTCAGAGGCAAAAAAAAAGGGCAAAAAGCTCTGGTGCAATGCTCTGACAAACAGCTTCGCAGCGTGCGTGGTTGGGTGATTCTTTGTGTAACGTGAAAGAGACGAACGGCAAACAGCCACCCAGTCAGAATGAGGCAGGAGCAAACAATGCAAGGAAGGAACAAGTGAAACATGGGCCAACAAAAAAGGCAGTTGCACATCTTTCTTGATCTTTCTTCATAGTTATAACTTGCCTGTGTAACACAAGGCCCACAATTATATGTACTTTCCCAGATTGGCGACTGCCTTGTAAGAGGAGGGGGGGGGGGGGGGTCTTCGCATGTGTTTCTCTGGGCAGAGTTGATTTCTTTATTATATTTCTCTGGTATCAGTACAAGAGAGATAAAAGCGAAGGGCAACCGCAAAAAATAAGGCGGGCAGAACCAGGCGAGGCATGTGTGTAGAAAAGGCGGGAAATCTAGTTCGCGCAGTTGCAGAAAGTGACTCAGATGTAGAGAGGCTAAGCATTAGCCGTTGAAGCATGGACTGGTCAAGAGGGGCAAACAGAGTAACGAGGAGCGGCAGAGAGGGGATGGGAGAGGGAGAGGAAACAGTGGGCTGTTGGAGAGAATCAAGCGCTGCACTTGAACGCTACAGACTCGGGTAGAGAGCGTAAGTGGCAGAGCAACCACTCACTGGCAATGCGCAGGGTTGTCCGTCTTTTTCTCTCGCTATCTGAAGATAATGACAGCGAGACAAGGCTGAATGAAGCGAGCCACACGCAATGTCTGAGAGCCAGCAGTGCTCAAAACAAGGGGGGAAAAAAAGGAAAGAAAAGGAAAGAAAAGGAAAAGAAAAAAGAGAAAGAAAAGAAAGAAAAAAAAAAAAGAAAAAAAGAAAAGAAATCAACTGTCTCTGGCGCTGTGTGACTCTCCAAATCACGCCACGCAGAGACCTAAGCAGGTACTAAGCCCAAACCCGTTGATCTGTAGCTGCCCTTGTTTGCAGGAAAACTGCCCATCGATAGCGCACGCACATCAGCAGACAGCAGTCAGCCCAAGTAGCCAGCGACATGATGCTTAGCTCGGCAACTCTAACAACAGTCGCTTGAGCTCGTGTCCTGCTTGTTTCTGGGCCTTTGTTTGCTCCCCAGCCTACGAACCCACTTGAGAGGAAGGGAGGGGGGGGCTAGATCAGAAGCCTGGAGGCCCAGTCCTTCCTGCCAGACGCAGTGCTGCAGGGCTTTTGTCTGCTTGCTGGGTTTCGTCCCAAGACCAGTCCAAGAGTTACGCCCAAGACAGTGCGAGAGAAAGGCAGCGTCAATATTGGCCAACCTGTCTTGGAGGCGCTGCGCCGGGGTTCAGGACCAAACGAGACACTTCGCGTTTTGCATGTCGCAATTGCCTTTTTTTTGATGTTAGTCGGCCAGTCGCTGGCTGGGCAGTTGCCTCATGCATCTGGCAGAGACTTAGTTTAGCCTCGTACAAGAGCCACTTTAGCTTGGTCTGAAATGGGCAGTTTCTCTTTCTGTGGTTGTTCTCATGGGGGCTGCACTTTCTTCTCTGGGATTGGGCCTTGGAACGGCAGTTTCTCTTTCCGTCACCTGTTTCCTAGAACTGCAGTCTGCTCTTTCCTTTTCTAGTGCTGCTTTCTTTTTCTTTTTTTCCTTTTTTTTTTATATTTTTTATATATTTATTTATTCTTTATTTGTTTATTTCATTAATTTATTTCATTTCATTTCATTTTTTTTTCTAATGCTGTCTACTTGTACAGAGTACAAAACAGTCTGCACGGAAGAAACAACCCCGAGAATACGAAGGTTCCTCAACAGTGTCTTGTGCTCTCTCTTTCTCTCTCTCTCTCTCTCTCTCTCTCTCTCTCTCTCTCTCCCTTCTTCGCGCCCACCAGAGATCAAAACCAAGTCAGAGGCCCACGGAAGCCAGGATTGCAGTCGATACAGCAAAACGCATCAACAAAGACACACAGCAGGCGGGCAGCACAATACTACAGTCTACAGCATTATTAGTGTGCCATGTGAGAGTCCAGCACACCAGCCAGCAACACCACAGCACCCGCACCACAAGGCGACTGGAGTGCCACCAACAACCCAGAGCCTGTGTGGAGAGAGATACCCGAGGCTACAAGCGACTGGCACGCTGGGATCTGCAGGCAGTGCTGGCAGTGTGGGCAGATGTGTGTGTCTGTCAGTAAGTCTCTGTCTCTTCTTAGTCGTCCTGCATATACAGTTTGAAATCTGTGCTATTCCTATTTTCCCTATTCTTGTCTGTCGCCTGTCTCGATCTCTAGAGTCAGACTCAGGCAAGTCTCCGTTGGAGTTTTACTATCAGCACAGAGCAGCAGGAGGGAAAACAGATTCAGACTGTGTGCCTTTTCTCTGGAGTCTGCTCTCTCTTTTCCTGGCGCCTTTCCCTCCCCTTCCCCTCCCTTTCCCCTCTTCTCCTCCTCTCCCCTCGGCAACTACGGAAGAAACCACGTCTGTACTTCAGATGGCAGCTGGGCTCTTTGGTTGCTCTGCTAGTATATCAGTGTTGTTTGTGTCGCCAGGCCTCTGGTTTTTCTTTTATTCTTTTATTCTTTCTCTTTCTCTTTGATCTTTAATCTTTGATTCCGTTGTTTTTTTTCTCTCTTCCTCCTGGCCTGTCTTGTCGCCTGCCAGCCAGCCTCCCCCCTCACCTGCCTGTCACAGAACTCTTGACCAACGTTAGCTAAAGCCCCAAGCCTTTTGCAGTTACATCTTACCGCTACACACCATCGTCATCATAATCTGCCGGTCCATTACTACAAGTACCAAGCCTGGGACCAGCACCCAGTCCAACAGAACACGGACGTTTTGGCTAGTCTGTCTTTGCCTCAAAAGCAACGCTGTTGCCCGAGACCAGATCCACGATCCCAGACCCAAGATCCCAAACCCAAGATCCAGACTCATCTTGATATCATATCGGCCTCTCACAATACCGCCTCTACTCCATCCCAATACGGCAGGCGCGGCCCTCGATTACATCATCGCTGCATCGGCCTTTTACCATTAGGAAGGCACTCCTGCTTCAGGCAGCTACGCCGCCAACATCGCACCTGCCCTCCCGACAAGTCCAGCCTCCTTCCTCTTTCAGTGTTCTTGCATCGTGACCAAGGTTATTGCCTCAGCCCCAATCTTATCAGGCCCTCCTGCCTCTCTTGGAACTTGGACAACGTACTGATTTACCAGCTTCCCCGCACCTGGAAAAAAAAGCTTTTCTCTCTTTCTCTCTCTTTCTCTCTCTTTCTCTCTCTTTCTCTCTCTCTCTCTCTCTCGTCCTTTTTCTCTCTTCATCTCGGACCATCCGAAACAGCCCCGAAAACTCCGCCGATAATGCCCGCTCCATCGGCTCGGTTTTCCCTGCCGTATCCGAACCTATCGTTCAGCGATTTTGCTGTGTTGGCCGAGCTACCGCCGCTGTCCACCCCGCCGCCAGCCGTGCCATCGCCGCTCAATGGACTCAGTACCGGAACAGGCCCCGGGACAGGCCCCGGCCCGTCGCCGAGGGACCGCAGGAGTCGAGCGACAACCGTTGATGTCGTGCCCATCCAAGGCCCGCAGCTGACCCGTGCACGGCAGACCGTCATCATGGTTGGGTGAGTCAGTCCAGAGGTGGCGTCCTCGTGGGCGGTGGGTGCTTGAGTAGCCGGTGCTAACGCTTTTGGGGTGCCAGGTGTCTCTTAGGCCTCTTCTTTTCCAGCCTCGACGCCGGCATCGTTTCAACATCTCTAGTCACAATATCACGAGAGTTTGGCGATTCCATCAGCACGCCATGGATCATCCTAGCCTATCTGCTGACATATATGGGTGCGTTCTGCTGTCACACGTTGGGCTGGCTGACCCACCCCCAGCCCTCCCCCTTTTGTCCTCGCACTGACACACACCTCTGTCTCTAGGCTTCGCTGTCTGCATCTCCAGGCTAAGCGACATCTACGGCCGCCGCGATGTACTGCTTATTTCGTGGATCATCTTCAACTGCTTCTCCATGGGCTGCGGCGCCAGCTCCAGCATGAAACAACTGTAAGCCACCGCTCCGCTTTAGGCTTGCTTTGTGCTTGCTTTGTACTCTCTTTGTACTCTTCTTTGTACTGACACTCTGCCAGCATCATCTGCCGTGCCTTTCAGGGCATCGGCGGCTCGGGGCTGTACAGCCTGGCCCAGATCGCCGTGGTCGAGATGGGCCCCATCCGCACGCCCAGCCTTGTCGGGGCCATGATTGGCATCACACTCGCCATAGCCCTCGTGCTGGGCCCAATCCTGGGCGGTCTCATCTCGTATTATGCCGGCTGGCGCTGGATTTTCAACATGAAGTGAGTTTTGGCCGGCAACTGCACGGGCAGCCCTCCCCGGAGACGCTGTATTTACTGACAGTTTTGCTTCTTGCAACAGCATCCCCGCAGGCATGGCCGTGTCTCTCCTGCTCACTCTTGCCTGGCCCGTGTCACTGCGCGAGATAGATTCTCCGCTGAGTCGATACACCTGGACTTCATTTACCAGTATTGATTTTGTCGGCAGCGGCACGCTCTTGTGTTCCTGCTGCCTCATGATTTTCGCCCTCCAGCAGGCCGGCTCGGGAGTGAGTACCTGGGACTCGCCTAGCATAGTCACCGCCTTCACTTTCGCCTTTATGTGTGCCGTGATATTTGTGGCGTGGCAGGCTGTGCTTGGACGACGACACTTTGCCCACATTGCGCCTGTGTTTCCTTTGCGCCTGTTCTTCCACAGAGTCTTTATTTCCTGTGTCAGGTGAGTCGCCTGTTGCTGCTGCTGCTGTCCTCGGCATTTGACCCATTCCAATGCTAAAGTTTTTTTTCTTTTTCTTTTTTTCTTTTCTTTTTCTTTCAAGTGTTACCATGCTATCCGGCTTCCCGTACTTTGCTCTCACCGTGGCCATCCCGGAGCGATTCCAAGTTATCAACGGCGACAACCCGCTTCTAGCCGGCCTACACTTGATTCCCTTGTTGGGGTCCTGCGCCGTCGGCTCGTTCTTGGCAGGCGCCTTGTCGAGCAAACGCAACAATACGTCGGTGACGCTGATTGCATCGTCATGTATCCAGCTGCTCGGCCTCGGCCTCATGACGACATTCTCCACGGCCGAGGCTGACGTCAAGCCGCAGTACGCATTCCAGGCCATCATCGGACTTGGCGTGGGCATGTGCTTTGGCGCATCCACCATTATCGCCGCGCTGCAAATCCGCAACGAAGATCTAGCCTCGGCTCAGGGTGCCGTAGCCCAAGCACGCGTACTTGGCGGATGCTTCGGACTCATCATGCTGACCATGGTGTCACACAAGACGAGCACCGACGGCGCGCTCTCTCACCTGGACCTGGAGTCGTCGACGGGCATCCCGCAGGTTTCCAAGGAGGCGTACGCCGAGGCATTTGCCCACGAGACACGCATCATGGTCTATGTCGCCGTGGCCATGGTTGTCCTGTCGCTGTTTGTATGGGAGCGGAATCCCGTGGCCATGTCGGTGCTCGCCGCGCACCAGCACAAGGACATTCGCAATAGCACCGAGACGGCCACCGAGATGAGCGACATGGGCAGCATCCGGTCCTACCGGTCGCGGCGCTTCCGGCTGTAGGACCAGCCAAGCGAGCGACTGACGGCCGAGACGGCGGGGCGCCAGGGCAGTGCGGCGGCATAGCAGCACGGCTGGATGCTAGGGTCTGTGGACTAGGGTTTGGAATGTGCACTTGGAATGGGAAGGCATTTGGGAATCGGTTGGTGTCTGGTGTTGTCTATTTATGTTTCTTGTTTTGGTTTGATTTGTTCTTTTTTTTTTTTCTTTTTGGGGTTGTTTGTGTCTATCTTTGTCACATCACGGCCGGCCGGGGGAGGCGAGGGGGAAAAGAGAGACGGATACGGGAAGCACGAGAGAGGAAGCAAACAAGCCAGGATAAACGGCCAAGGGAGGACGACGAGGGAGGACGACCAAGACGGGGGCGTTTTTTGTGTTGTTTGGAGATTCTCTCCGTCAGTCAGGCTCCCCTCCCCTTGATTAATCAATCACAATATATCTAAAGAGTACGCGAGGAAGAGCATTCATTGATTATCAGCAAGCACAAATGCATAAGGTGAGAGGCTTTCAAGACGAGACAAAGTAAAGCAAGAAAAAAAAAAAGCCAAGAGGGTCTATATGGTTTGATGGTGGATAGTAAACAAAACAATAGAAACAAGGGGAACAGCAGAAGACGAGAGAGAGAGTAATATAAAAAGAAAAAGAAAAAGAAAAAGAAAACGCGAAGGCGAAGGCGAAAAAAAGAAAGGCCGGTTTATGAGGAAAAAAAAAAGACAGCGCGCGTAGATAGATAGCAGGACAAAGGAGAAGAAAAAGAAGAAGAAAAAGAAATGGAAGAAAAGCAACGATATATCAAGCAGCGCAAAGCAAAGAGGAGGGAAACAAAAACAAGTAGAAAACAGAAAACAGAAAACAGAAAAAAAAAGGGCGGGTTTGGCTTTGCTGTGCAACAACAATGAATTTGTAGATGTAAAAAAAGAAAAGAAAAAGAAAAAGAAAAGGCAGAGTTTAGAGTAACACATGACGATGGTAAAAGACAGAGAGCGCTGAAAAAAAAACAAAAAGAAAAAAAAAAAAAAGAAAAAAGAAAAAAACAGACGTCAAGGGCTCGATGCTGATGATGAACGCAAAATCAAAAGAAAACACAAGCATAAATCGACTGTAAAATCAAAAAAAAACGAACCTCGGCAGCTCAGCTAGCCTCTCTCGGGCTGCGTCTGCGGCTCGACATCTTCCACCACCGCCTCCGTCACCGAGCTGTACACCGACTTCATCGTTTCCAGCAGGTCCGGGATGCGGAACGGCTTGACCATGACGCCGTCGCAGCCGGCCTCACGCGCGCGCTGCAGCTGCTCGGCGCGCGCGTGCCCGCTGATGGCGATAATGGGCAGGCGGCCGCCCGTCGCGCAGACAATGCGCCCGTCGCGCTCCATCTGCCGGATCTGCCGTGTGCACTCGATGCCGTTCTGGATCGGCATCTCCATGTCCATGAGCACCATACCAATGGCCGTCGATGGGTCAGGCAGCGGCACAGTGATGGCCGGCGCTGCGGCGGTTGGCGACGACGACGACGGCGACGACGGTGAAGCGGTGGACAGGACAGACAGCCCGTTGAGAGACATGGACGATGCTGTGCGACGGGAGCCGAGGCCGCCGCCGCTGCTGCTGCTGCTGCTGCTAGAGGCGCTGGCAGTGGCCGAAGCCGAAGCCGACGACCGCCGGGAGCGGAAGGCGGTGGGCACCGGAGCACGGGAGAGCAGAGATGACGATGACGAAGACGCTGTCGCCGCTGCCACCGCCTCGTTTGCGCAGGCCGCATTGATCTGGCTGGACACAGCCTTGACAACAAGAGACTGTGTCTTGAGCTTGTCAATGGCCTCCAGTCCGTTGGTCACCACCTCGACATTGAAGCCATTCTCGTTGAGCGCCTTTTTCGTTACGCGAGCATTGATGGAGTTGTCCTCCACCACCAACACATTGCTACTACTACTAATCAGCGACTCGACGGCTGAGGCAGCCGCGCTGGACTTGCTCGGAAATGCACGGCCGTACAGCTTAGAGAACAGCAGCGTCTTGCGCCTGTTGAGCTCCTTGATCGCTTCAGCCGGCGCAGTCGCCTTGCGGAGCTTGCGTTCCCGACGCTGCGCAGAAAACGGCTTCGACGACTTGGCTGCTGCAGACTTGGCTTCGTCAACCACTGGCGCAGGCGGCAGCGTCGTCTCAATGAAAAAGGCAAACGTGGAGCCCTCGCCGGCCTTGCTCTTGACGCCAATGGCACCGTGCTGCAGCTCCGTCAGACGACGCGAGATGAACAGACCAAGTCCCGAGCCACCATACTTGACGTGCGTGTGCGAGTTGCCCTGGTAGAAGCGGTTGAACAGGCTGCGGGCCTCCTCCTCGGTAAGGCCCTTGCCCGTGTCTTCGACCTCAAACAGGAGATACAGCTTCTTGCTGGTGCTATTGCTGGTGCTTTCTGCTGTCTTGGCATCATGGGCAGGCGCTTCTTCGGTCGGCAATTCCTGGTTCGGCGGCAGCGCGGCATTGATCTTGGCCGAGGTGTTTCTGGGCGACAGACGGTTGTTAAAATTGACCGTCGAAAACGGCGGTTCCGGGCGCTGGTCCGAGGCTTTCAGGTAGACGCTAATGTTGCGCTTGGGACGGCCTTGCGTGAACTTGAGTGCATTGGAAAGAAGATTAATCAGGACCTGGGTGACACGCGACGGGTCAAAGTCCAGGAAGCTCAAGCCCCGCAAGGAAAACGACTTGTCGACAGTGAAGCTCAGATTGACGTCAACACGGCGAGCCTCGGCGTCAAACATCTTGACAGCCTTGTTAACCATGTCAACGGGGTCGGCCGTGACCGCAGTTACCATCAGAAGCTTGGCATCCAGCTTGGACAGCGTGAGGATATCATCCACAATCCGCTTCTGGTGCTGGGCGCACTCCACAATAGTCTCGGCGTCCTCCATGCAGTCCTCAATCATCTGTAGCCGGCGAGCCTGGGCTGACGAAGGGATCTGGCGAGGAGACGTGGCAACGCCGTAGTGGCTAGTTGTCGATGGCGTGGAAATGGGGCAGGTGTCCTGGGGCGACTCGGTGCTCTCGCTCGCAGAGGCCTGGTTCGACGCAGCACTGACGTCAAACTCCTCGAGGATCTCGTTCAGAGTATTAACAATATCGTCGGCGCACTGGATAATGGATCCCAGAGGATTGCGCATCTCGTGCGATGTCATGTCAATCAGGTTCTCCTGCTGGCGCTTGGACTCGATTGCCTCTTCCTTGCGCTGGCGTTCCCGCTCCGTCTGCCATTTCTGGTCTGAAATGTCGCTGATACAGCCGGTAAACGATGACACAACGCCATTCGAGTCACGAATGGGAAGTACAGTAGCCACCACCCAGCGCGGCGCGGGCCGTTGGCCTCCGTATCCATCGTCGGCCATCCACGTCGTCTTGAGTCGCATCTCATGCGTCCAAGAGCGCCCTGTCGATGCGACGCGCTTGAGGTTGTCCTCGAAAGTACCGTTCTCTTCGTTGCGATAAGCCACATCCCACAGCATGATTTCAGTCTCGTGCAGGTCGACGCGCTCTTGGCCTGTCATGCGGAAGAACACATCGTTGGCGCTAAAGATACGGCCGCTGCTGTCTGTGTGGTACATGCCGACAGTCGCATGTTCAGCCATGCGTTTCAGATTCTCGGCATCCTGGGCCCGTCGCCAGGCTGCGGCGGAGGAACGCTTCTGGGCCGTGATGTCCGTCAGACACGTGAGTACACGGATGACACGACCGTTGGGACGACGCTCGGCCTTGGCAGTAGCCATCATGTACCGTTCGCCGTAGGCAATATGCTCGGAAATGTTGTCCTCGTTGTCGGTGGCAAAGGAATCAGCAGACTCGCGGGCGACTTGGCGTCTAGTACGGAACTCAAAAGTAACAGAGTCGTCGCTGTCGAGCTGGTCAAGTGCCCTTTCGACATTGGCATGGTGTTCGTCGGCAACACAAGATAGCAGGTGGCCATCGTGTGGGCTCATGCCTGAAATCCGGTACCATTCTTTGTTGGCAAAATGGATGGCGCCATGAGGGCTTGAAAGACACATGCCGATGGGAAGGATATCAGCCACGACGCGAAGCTGGTTCTGTAAATCATGGACACGGAAGAGATGGAGGTCTCGGGTGGTAATCTCTGAAGACATGGAACGCGCAGATGGCTGGTCTTCAGTGGAGGCGGACTCGAAAATCTGGTCGATAGTCAGCTCGGTGTCAGTCTCGGTGTTGGCTTCAGTCTCGACTTCGGTCTCAGCTCCGGTGTCAAGGGCATCAGGACGCTGCGTCAACTCGGTATCGATATCGATTTGGGCTTCAACAACGATATCCGTATCCAGGGACGATGAGAGGGGTAGCAGCTGAGCCTGCAGTTCTGGGGCTAGTTCGGTCTTTCTCGGTGGGTCTACAGCGCTGCTGTCGTTGTGGGGCAGAATGGTGCTCTCGTCAACGTCGTCAATGTCGTTAATGCTAGTGGTCGAGGTGGAGGTGGAAGGGGCAGTAGCAGTGGAAAAGTCAAACATGACTTCGTGGATAGGTGGCGATAGCGGGAGCGGGATGTTGAATGGCTGATCCTGTGACATGGAGATGGTCATGCCCATAGACATGGGTATCTCAACAGTAGGCATGGGCAGCTGGGGCACGTTCTTGGCACTAACGACAATCCACTGGCGTCTGACAACGTAGGCAGTCCACGGCGTTCCAAAATGCACGGCGATTTTGGGTTGGGAGAAAGCAGCGGCGGAACGCCTAGTCGCGGAAGGTCTTGCTAGTTGAGTTTCGGACGCGGCACATGTAGAGGAGTGCTCCAGGTACAAAGACATGATCCATTTCCATAGGTTGTTTTGGCGAACATCGACGCCCGACTTTTCCTTGTGTGTAGACTTTAAAGCATCCAGAACAGCAGCAAAGGCCGGGGACGACTCAAAGGCAGGGTTGCAGTAGGTGAGAACAGGCATAGGTAGACCTGCAGATCCAGGCACAGGTGCAGGTGTAGGTGCAGGCACTGACGCAGGCACAGTGGTAGGAGAGTAAGGAGTAGGTTGGGTGGTGAAAGCAGCAGCAGGCTCCCGAGCCAAGGTCTTGTGTGACTGGTCAGTCGGAACCGAGGAGGAGTGGGTTGAGGAAGTGGAGAGACCAGAATCCAGATCGTCCAAGGCGGTGGATATCGAGGCTGTTGAAAAGCTACTCGCAATGTGCAGATCAACATGACCGTGATCGAACGAGCCCAGAGGCAAGGCTGTGAGGGCAGGCCCTGTTGTTATTTGAGGCTGGTTCTGAGTCTGGGTCTGGGTCTGGGTAAAGTTCACAGGCTGGCTAGTGGCGGAGACAAGCGGGAGTTTGATGACAAAGGTAGGTCTCGGATCAGGCTCGAGGAAGTCAGCTATGAAGTCGTCGAATTGGTCATTCTGGGGGGGTGTAGGGGTAGAGGTAGAGGTAGGAGTGTTGGTGTCGGTGGGTAGTGGATGGTAGGATTGGGTCTGGGTGAGCCGAGACTCGAGCTGCGGTTGAAGCTGAGGCTGATGCTGCGACTGCGGATCCGGCTGCAACTGAGGGCGTGTGTATGGGCGTGAGTGAGAGTCAGGCTCATGTTCAGGCTGGGGTGGTGGAGGTGGTACGGACACGGGGAGGCATGGGGATGGGGGCAAATATTCAGGTAGAGACGGGACGAGACATGGAGACTGAGACTCGGGCTCTAGCTGTAGATGTAGATGTAGCTCTGGTTGGACTTGTTCTGTGGGAGCTGGGGGAGCTGGGGGACGGGCTAAAGATGGGGGAAGACGATGCAGGTCAATCTCATCAGACTTGGTGGCGGCGAACTCGACAGTGGCAGGCTGGATAGGCTGATGCAGATCCATTGCTCTTGGGGGTTTTTCCTGCTCCTGTTGTTGTTGTTGGTCTTGGTCTGCTTCTTCTTCTTCCTCTTCCTCTTTTGGAGGCAGTAGTAGTAGTGGCGCTTTTGGCAAGGTTTCTTCTGGTAGTTTCGGAGTCGCTGTCTCTGGAGCTTCAGATGCGGCGGGTTCAGCATAGGGAAAGGACTTGTTGTTGTCTGGGTCCGCGTCTGGGGCAGTGTCTAAGGCAGTGTTGGTAGCCGAGTTGAGAGTCAAGGAAGTTGACTTGGGGTTCGACGCAGTAGCCATGGACGGAGAGCGGCGCATGGGCAAGGCTGACACGGACACGGGGGCGGCAACAGACTCGGAGCCAGATGTTGAAGCTGCAGCCGACGTCGGGCGCAGATGGGGCTGAGAGCGGGATCGCAGAGGAAACTTTTGGAAGATGCCAAAGGCGCGCGCTCGTTGTCAATGGGGAGAGCGGGAAGATGACGAAGCAGGAGGCGGTGGCGGTGGCGGGGTGGGAGAGCGGCGACAGCGCGAGATGAAGGTGGCCACGAAGGACGCAAAACGGGGGGAGGAGGCAGACGTGGAGGAGGCAGACGTCGGGGTAGGTGTGGTAGCGGTAGCGGTAGCAGTAGTGGTAGCGGTAGTGATGGCAGTAGTGGCAGCGGCGGCAGTGGCGGCAGTAGTCGGTAATGTTGCAGCCGGCAAGGATGCGTATTGCGGAAGGCCAGTGTCGATGTAGTTGACGGTAGCTTCCTCGGGTCCCGTGGCGGGAAGAATCATTATTATGAAGACGAGGCGGAGGGAAGAGCGAAAAAAGGAAGATGCAGGCAAGAGGATCGCTACGACGGGGGCGAGCCACGGCAGGGCAGAGGCAGAGGCAGCGGCAGAAACAAAGGCAGGTCAAGCCGACCTAGTATGTGAGTCTGTGTCTGTATGTGGGCAAGACGGGCAAGAGAGACAAGAAAAGAAAAGAAAAAATAGGATTGCCACGAAAAAGAAAAAGCCTGGCTTGGTAGCTTTGCAGATGCAGTTCAAGCTGGGCTTAAGCTGGGCTTGGGCTCGTTCCGTGCGTGGGCGTGCGTGCGTTCAGTGCAGTTGAGTTCGATTCAGATGTGTTCAGTTCAGGGCCTGGCCAGCGTCAGGCGTTGAGGTGGAGGTCAGAAGAGCGGCAGACAACGAGGAGCAGCGGGATCTCCAGCCTAGCAGCAGTGCACATGTGAGATGGGAGGCAGGCGGAAGAGGGGCGGCGGCGGCAACGACGGCGGTGTAGTTGAGGCAGAAGATAGTTATGGTGATGTGACAAAGGAGGAGAGAAAAGAAAAAGGGAAAAGAAATAAGAAAAGAAAAATAGGGAAAAAAAATAAGAGAAAAATTCAGGGAGAAAATCCAAATCCAATATTCCCTTTTTTTTCCTTGTCCTCAAAATAAACACAACGAAAAAAAAAACAAGGTTTGGGGGGGGAAAGAAAAAAAGCTGCCGCGAACGTTCACGATAGTAAGAAAAAGAAAAAGAAAATTATAAAAAAAAACAGCCACACAAAAAAGAATTATTAAGAAGAAAAGAAGAAGAGGAAATTTTCAAGTGCGAGAAAAATTTAGTTCCTCAAAGCTTCAAACAAAAGCTAGCCAAAGCGGTTCTCATTGAAAGGGGAAAGAGCCTGTTCTATCGCGAGGCAGGTGAGCCGATGTGATCATGTAAACGGCAATAACAAACAGAAAAGAAGAGCTCTTGCTCTGCCTCCACTTCAGGGCAAGCCACCAAACCGCAAGCATCCAGGTAAGTAGCAGGTACATTAGCTACCTAGATCAGGCCCAGCACAGCACAAGTACAGCATAGCACAGAAAGGTACAGAAAGGTGCAGAAAATCTTCCAAATTAGCGAAAGGGAAAAGAAAAAAAAAAGCAGGAGCTTTGGACATGCAATATTCACACAGAGTGTTGTTTGCGTTTCTGCTCGCTGCTATAAGACATGTTGTACACGGGTACCACTCAGATGACATGGATGGCCTGGACCTGGAACTTTCCTCACTGTTGCCTCTTTCTTTCTGTCTTTCCTCTCTTTCCTCTTTCTGTCTTTCCTCTCTTTCCTCCTTGTCTCCTTGTCTGTTTGGTACAGCGCACGCACACTTGTTCATTTTGGCAGGGGGGAAAAGGTTTGATGGATGGCCAAGTGTAACAAGCAAGCACAGCTCATGTCGAGGCAACTACTTGTGTTTTCGCTTTCCCTTGGGAAGGCCGGGGCAAAGAAAATCACGACAGAGAAGAGGAAAGAAGGAGGTAGATTTTTTTTTTCAATTTGTCTGTCCGCTAAACAAGGCAAGAGCCAAATAAAGAAGGAGAGGGGGGCGGGTAAAGAATACAAAAAAAAAAAGGCGGACACAGCCAGCAGCGGCGGCCAGCATTACAGGAAGAACAGAGTCAGGAGGCGGAAGGCCCAAGGAAGAAGAGGAAAGGAGGAAAGAAGCGCTCTTCCCTTTGTTTGCCGCTCTTTCCCTTCAGATTGCTGCATCCTGAAAGGCTCTTTTCCGTCTAGCCCCATCCCCATCTAACTCTAGCTCACCTTCTTTTCTTTTGCGTAGTACCACTTTCTGTTTTTGGCTACACGATGGTTCTTTGTTCGGAAGAAGAAGTAGAGTAGAAAATACAAAGAAGGAACGAACAATACCATGTCTGCCGCTTCTTCTATGTACATGTCCACTTGTACGGCCTCTGCCTGTGCACAAGTTTACATACTACAACTAGCAAGGCTGGCCATGGCCAACAGGATTACCAAGATGGACCGGAGCCATTACAGTCTGGAGACTAAACACAAGATTGGGACGCATGAAAAACAACCACACACGAAGGAGAAACAAAAAAAAATGCGTGAGCCTTGGACAAACGCAGCAAGGAGAGAATAAAACCCGACAGGTCCCAAATGCACTGGACTTTTTGGCCTGTTCCCTTTCTTCCCTTCTTTGCCCCCCCCCCTGCCATACCGTGCCGATGGCCATCCCATCAAAGTGAGTCTGTCATATTCATTGGAAGAAAACTTGTACAAGATGACGTCACTGGTAGGGAAGAGGCTAAAGGGCAGAATTCAGCGAATAAGAAGGTGAGAGTTGTGGAATTGTTGAGTTTATCTATTTTATCGATAGAATCCTGTTATTCTTCTGCCTCTTTCCGTGATTTTTTTTTTCAAATTGCTGCAAAGCCAACAAGGAAGGCGTCTAAAGAGATGCAAAGGACAAAAGAGACAAACAAGATAAATGAGGAAAGAGGAAAGAGAGAGGAGAGAAGTAAAAGAGGAAAGAAGAGAAAATAAAGCGAGGCAACAGGATGGTGCAAGATTGAGCAGGAGCCTACTTCAGACAGCATAGAGAGGAAAGACCGGTCAAGGACAAGGCAAGAGCTGTTGAGGGAAGGGAAAGAACCTGTGATTTGTGAGTTGTACAGGTGTACATATGTTGGCGGTACATGGTACATGGTGAATAGTACAGGGCACGCAGTACCCAGTACATGGTAATAGTATGCAGTGTCTAGTACACAGCACGTCTACAGTACAATGGCCATCCTCTCTAGCTAGAAGAGCACGGGGGGGAAAGAAATTTATAAATAATCATATAATCATATAATCATGAACTTGACGGCAACACACACACACACACACACAAAAACAACGACAAGAATAGCAAGTTTAGCTAAAATAAATCTCCTTCAATTTCCTACTCCGAAGGCTTCATCTACCAGGAGTTTGGGTGGTGATTACCGGGCTCCATTCCATAGTGGTGGAAATAAGGAGACATGGGGACTAGGAGGCAAGGACAAGGGAAGATGAGCCATAAAACAGACAGCTTAGCAAAGCTTCACAGAGAGGTATAGCAGAGGAGAATCGCAGAAGAGCTTAGCAACAGCAGAGAAGGAACAAGTGGAAAAGGGACAACAGCCAACAGGGCACAAGGCATAGGGCACAGGGCACAGGGCACAGGGCATAGGGCATAGGGTACAGAGAACAGAGAACGGAGCACAGGGCACAGAGGACAGAGAACGGAGCACAGGGCACAGAGGACAGAGAACGGAGCACAGGGCACAGAGCACAGAGCTGCAGGGTACAGGCCGCTCACTGCACTACTGGGCCACAACACAGGACTGAGCAACTGTGAGCAACGAGAAGAGGGTACACGGCAAGCTTCAAGCAGCAAATTCCACGGGCTTGAGCGCAGCAGCCAGCACTAGCACTAGCACTAGCACTAGCACTAGCACTAGTACAGGTTAGCCCTATCTAGCAGTGGGCTGGGAAAGGGTCCGATCTGAGGTTCAGGGACAGGACAAGTACACGTTCGGGGTCGCCTTTTATATCACCAAAGTTTTAGGGGCGAAGGGGAGGGGGAAAAAAGAATGAAAAAGAACCCAAAGAAAAAGAGTAAAAAAAGTAAAAAAAATAAAAAAATAAAAAGAGAAAAAGAAAAAGAAAAAGAAAGAAAAAACCTAGAGCCTGGTGATGTGACAGTTGTATTGCTGGGGGAGACAGTGGTGCATTATGATGTCATTGGGTGGAAGAGAGAAAGAGATCAGAAGGTCCAGAACTGCAGGCGGTGTTCAAGCAGGATGAAAGAGAAAACGAGGGAGAAAAAAGAGACAGTATGAGAAGAGAAGAAATAAATAGGCACAGGTCAAAGATAGAAAAGACCAGAGAGAGAGAGATGGAGAAAGGGAGAAGAGAAAGAGAGAAGAGAGTGGCTGGCTGGCTGGCTGGCAGGTTGGCTGGCTGGGTGGTGTGTACAGAGGTTTGATTGGTCAATGTTATGCTGCTAGGGTTAGATATACACGTCGAAGTGCAGGTGAACCCTGAAGATCACGACTCCTTTTTTGTGGTCACGCGCTTACCTAATGCAGAAAAGAATAAGTGTGTGCTCCGGATGACGTGTCGTGCTTCTCGAAGCCTGAGTGGAAGCCGAAAAAAAAAGAATAAAAAAGAATAGAAAAGAACAAATAAAAGAAAGATAAAAACGGATAAAATATACAAATATGAAAAAGGAGGTACAACATGTACATGCACATGTACTAGTACTAGTACTAGTACTAGTACAAAGCGACTACTAACAAAGAGTTACATTGTCAAAGTACACAGGTATCAAGGACATTGTTGTAGCACCTTTGTCTCGTCTCATATCCTGCATTGATGTGACTTTTGGTGAAGAAAAGAAAAGAAAAGAAACAAAAAAAAAAAAGGGCCAATCTAATTGCTCAAGGTGTTTAGGAGTCAAAAGGCTGAAGCAACTTCTCTTATTTTGCCGGAAATGAGGACTGGAACAAATATGAGGGCTAGAACACTAGAACGAAGGGATGTATCCCCGTCGGGGCGGTTGAGCCAAGTCGCAGGCGGTTGGGATGATTTATTTATTTTTATTTTTTTTATTTTTTTTTCTCCTGTTATGCTATTACGTCTCTTTCTCTGCCTCTCTAGCCACACACACTGCAATCTCTCCCCCTCCCCCCTTCCCTTCGCTTCGCCTCGCCTTACAAAGGGCTAGACCCAAACTAACAGCTCTAACTTTAATGGCCTTGCATGTAGGGAGGGTATCATGACATATTGCCCTTGTTGGGATGACGTAATTGTGCATTCTTTTTTTTTCATGCCTGAGTATGTGAGAATGAGGGGCGGGGGAAGATGGAAAGAGAAGAAGAGAAAAGAGAAACGTGTAAGAGTTTGTAAATGTGTGTAGGTCCAAGTGCAGGTCGTCATTTCTCAACCAACGCTTGATTTTTTTTTTTAAAAAAAACAATATTTTATTTTATTTTAGAATACTTGACTTGTGAGCCCCACCCACATGAAGGGAACGAAAAAAATAAAACATGTCACGAGACCAAATCTTACAAAGCGAAAAACTGAAAATAAAGGATGTGGCAGGAAACGCCAGGAGGGAAAATAATGTTTTTTTGCTTTCTTTTTTTGTCTTTTTTCTTTTTCTTTTTCTTTTTGTTTTTCATAATTATTTTCTTTCTACATGTTATACAAGTGACATCATGGCAAGTTTCAAGTCTTAGTACGAGTGTCTGTCTACGCGTATACCTACGAACCTAGGAGTATATCTAAGAGTACATGTACAGATACTTGTCTACAAATAGACACAAAGGGGAAAAAAATAAAATAAAATAAAACCAACGCTGACATCAAACCGGCGGCGGGAGGTTTTCCTCCAAAAGGAGGCAGGGAAAAAGGAAATTGCGGAATGGCGGTGTGAAGGCAGAAAAGAAAAAGAAAAAGAACAAGAAATTTAATTCTTTTTTTTAAAAAAACAGAATGGAGAGACATAGACGTAAAAAGAAAAAAAAAGAAAAAAAGGCAATTAAAACGAGAAAGAAATACTCTAAACAAAATACAGCCATCACAAATTGCCGAGTTGCAAAAAAAAGTTACTCCGGTTTCTTTTCTTTTGTTTTTCCTTTTTTTTTTTCATGGCAGATAGACTGTGTAAATTCCAGACGGTAGAGTGTAAATGCTAAGTGTTAGGGTTATCTACATGTACATACACACACACACGCACACACAATGTGTGGGTAACAATAAAACAGAGTCTGGCCCCACATTTGATTTGATTTGATATACTTGAAGGCCCGGCCCCACATACAGCTGATTCTTCCATTAAATAGCCTGATGCGCCAGGCCACATCAACAAGCCAAGGCCCATTAGTTTAGTGGTTATGACGTTGGATTTTGATTACTCACAATCAAGGTCTTCCAAAGACGCCAGTTCGAATCTGGCATGGGCCTCGAGCATTTCTTTTTCTTTTTCGCTTCTTTTCTTTTCTTTTCTTTTTGTCTTACCATCTCTTCATCTCCGCCCCAGTCCAGTCCAGTCAAGTCCATTCAAGTCAGTGCATGAAACCGATGTAACCCCGCCACGCCGCTCTCACTGCCATGCTGGGCCTTGGAGCACAGCCACGCCCCTATATTAAACGGTCGTTCCAGCAAATGACGACACGCCCACATCTAAGCAGTCTACAAGTTACCAGCCCGCAACAACCCTAACACACAACCCTACACTGATACAGAGATCACAGACTACAATGCAAGGGGGCCAAAGAGGGGGGAAGGGGAGCACCGCTTGGCTGGTTGCTTGGCTGGCTGGCAGGCTAGTCATCTCCAAGAACACAAACGTCAAGTCAGACGAATAACAAATAGCCAAACAAACAAGGCAGGGGAGAAAAAGAAAAAAAAAAGACCTGAGCTATAGTACCCAGCCCGCCCATCAAGACCAGCCAGGCTGTACCTAGACAAGCCCATGCATGCCCCGTGCCCCGTACCCCCCTCTCTTCCCCCCCTTCTCTTGCTCTTCTCTTCTCTTCCCTTTCTTCTTGCTGGTCTTTTCTCTTCAACCTAGCCCAGCCCAGCCCAAGTCTTCTCTTCGCCTTGACCCCTTGCGAAAATCACCCCCGTGTCCCGTGCAGTCCCTCTATAAGCGTGTCTTGTACGTTATTGGTCTTGAGAAGCTCGAGCTAAAGCTTGCTTTGATGTTTTCATGTTTTGATGCTTTGATATTTCATCTTGCTCCCACCACTAGGGATGATAAGCCCCCCAGGCCAGGTCAGGCCAGGCCAGGGGCTTGTATAGCCGGAGTGGCCTTGCTATTGCACCCTGCGTGCACATCCATTTATACACACATCTACATGTGCGTACAAGTGTGCATTCCATCCATAGCCACTGGAAGCACCTAAAACACCATGACAAAGCATGTAGTATGCTGCAACAGAGACGTCATCTGTTCGCACGACTAGCTGTCGCCTGACAAAAATGCATGCCGTACGAACAGACACTCCTGGCCCCTTTCCTCCCCCCCTTTTTTTTTCTTATTCTTTTTTAGCGAGACGAGAGAAAAAAAAAACCAAGAATCAAAGAGGAGCACACGAGGAAGAGGAAAAGAACTCTGGCTGACTGACTGACTGGCCTACTGCCCAGCAGCCAACATACTCATGTACACACCCCATCCCAGCCCGGCCAGGTTGCCCAGCAGATTGCGCATCTCCACGCTCTGCACCAGCGCATAGTTGATCGCGCTGACAGCCGGCCACAGCCGCCAGCCAGCCACGACAATAGGCCAGAACTCGGCGCGGGCCGCTGCCCAGAGCGCAGCCCAGTCGACGCGCGCCGTGTCGACGGCGTGGCTGCTGAACAGGAACGCCAGGCTGCCGGTGTAGTTGTCAATGTCAAAGTCAATATCGCCGATGCTGATGCTGCTGCTGCTGCTGCTGCTGTCGCCCCCTCTGGCCAGCAGCGCCAGCTCGCCGGCCAGCGGCGTCATGGACGCTTTGAGCGCGCCCATGACCAGCGAGAACAGCAATGTGTTAACGGCAGCGCCGACGGTCTGGTCCAGCGCGAATTTGATGGCCGTGTGGCGCAAGTTGAGCCGGGGCGCTGGCGCAGCCTCTGCAGGCAGCTTTTCACGCTTTGCATCTTTCGCACCCGTTGCAGCAGCAGTCCGCGCCGCAGCAGACGGGTGGTTCGAGGGAAACATGTCTTCGAGCCAGCTCTGCCTGGACATGGGGTGAGTTTATGTTTGTTAGCAAGAAAGCACACACGCACGTACGTGTACTTGTCGGCGTAGGTGTAGGTGCAAGTGTAGGTGCAGGTGCAGGTGCAGGTGTAGGGGGTACTATGTAGCAGGGGAAGAGAGCCACAGCCGACCCGACGTACCACAGAAAGTTGGGCGGCGTGTTCAGCACGGCAAACAGCACAAACTGGAACACCGAGACCCAGTTGACATGCGACTGCAGCAAAGCGTCCAAGCTGCTGCCGGCATTATGCTTGGCCGTCTGGGCAACTGTCAGACCCTGGGCAAGCAGGTTGGAGCAGGCATTGATAACAGCAGCCTGCAGGGTGACTTTGACAATCACCGGGAGAGCCATGGCTGGGGCGTGAGGGCTGAGTCGTGCTGGTGCTGGTGCTGGTTCTGGTGCTGGCGTGATTTGTACGATTCGTTTAGGCGCAACTGAGGCTATTGGATATGCTGCACGTGGCCGGATGCCCAAGTGCGAGAAGTTGGCTTTTGTCCGGCGGGCGGTGTGGTGTGGTGTGGTGTGGTGACGAGTATGCGCCCGCACAAGCCGCAAACTAGACGAGCGGAAAACCAAAAAAAAAGGAAAAAGAAAAGAGCGGTCAAGAAACTCTGCGTGAAGCCGTAGAAAAAAAAAGGAAAACAAAGAAAAATAACGCGTAGGAAATGATCATGCGGTGGTGGTGGTTGTGGTTTTGATAATGATGTCGGGCCGTTGCAGGCAAGTTGCAAAGTTGCGTATGAGTTAGTTGTCCAATAGTCCGAGACAAACCCTAGTATTTGTGTAACAAATGAAATGCCAGGCCGCTAACCCTATTTCAGAACATCACGTGATCGCAGGCATCCGGCGAGGATGTTGGTCAAGTTCAACAGGGCATGCATGTATTTTGATAGAGTTGGAATAGAAATCTAACATTCTCCTCGCCATTGGGAGCTGCAGAATGACGCGCAGGCGAGTTCCCCCAATAGGGCAGGTCCACAGGTGTCCTCAGCACCAGCTAGGCCGGGCCAGGCCAGGCCGGGCCGGGTCAGACGGGGCTGTTCGCGCCGCGGACTCAGGGCCGGGTCAGCATCCACATGAAGAAGAACTGCACCACGTAAGAGTATGCAAAGAGGAACTGCGTGCGCTGGTTGCGCTTTGCGCGCGAAGTGTGCACGCTGGCGTGGCTGTTGTTGGAGTTTTCGGGCAGCAGCACGTACTTGAGCGAGCGCATCTGCAAACAAGAGAAGCGGGTTAGTTGGCGTGGGCGAACATGGGTACACAGAAAGCCGGCGAGACACGTACCAGAAACAGCGAGTTGGCCAAAAACGTGTAGCCAAAAACGAGCCAGCCAATCCAGCCGCCCGTTCCGTGGCCGCCGTTGCCCACCTCGGCCACGGCAATGGTGACAATGATGCCAACAAACTTGTAGCCCGAGTAGGCAATGAGGTCAAGCAACTGGGACTGGTTGGAGATGCCGAGCAGGTAGCAGCCAAGCTTGAGAATCAAAATCTCGACAATCACCACCACTAGGGCGGTCGAGGCTGTGGTGCCGAGAACCTCAGGCTGGAACTCGCCGCGTAGACCGGCTACTAGGGTTGAGAGTAACACGTAGGTGACGAGGGCCATGACTGTGTGAAGGGGGAGGGGGGGAGAGAAAAGAGAGGCGTGTTAGCGGTTGCTTCACGTCCATGCCCATGTCCATGGACACTCGTTGACACTCGTTGACACTCGTTGACACACAGCGGATTGTCGGAGCCGGCTTACCTGGAATGTACATGTCGGGACTGTTGACGTCGTCGCGGGGCGGTAGGTACCACGCCTCCTGGCCGCTGGCACCGCCCATGGCCTGCTTGCGCGACCACGGCTTGTGGCGCCAGGGGAACAGGACGAGGAACAGCTTGTTGACGACATACGAGTTGGTGACGTTAAAGTATGGCTTCAACGAGGCAAAGTTGAACCAGCGGTTGACGTTTTGCTCCAGGTACTCCTGGCCGTGCTTGAAGGCTGTCTGGCCAAACTGCGCCGCCACCTGGGCCGTGGGGTCGTTCATGAACTGGCCGTAGTTGCCAAACATGTTGGCGCCAGGCGCGACGCCGGCCGCGCCGGCTGCGGGGCCGCCGGGAGTGCTGCTGGACGTGTACGGGTTGCCGTAGCCTGCGGTGCCGGGCTGGGCCTGCGGTTGTGAGAGCGACGGGGGGGGGAGGCGGCACAGGCTAGACTCGGGGGACGGAGAGGACGGGAAATATGCAGCAAACAGACGGGCCGTGATGGTCGGCTTGTGGCGTTGTGTATGGTCGCGGTGACAAAGCCGGTCTGGGAGTTGCGTGGACGGGCGGCCTTGCAGCTTTGCAGAAAGAACAGCTTCGCCTTGTTGATTCTCAGAGCTTGGGCCGATGTCACGTGTCGACAGCTGGCGACAGTCGGCAGACGCCTGCCAGGCGAAGCTTAACTTGACAAGCTGATCCGCACCAGGGCCCGCAGCAGTGGTGCATTATCGCACCAATCAGATGCCGCATGCGGTGCTTATCGGCCAGGCCAGCTATCAGGACGCACGCTGTGGCTGTCTGGCTGTCTGGCTTCTTGCTTCTCCGTCAACCTGCACGCCGACGCCCTCAAGCAACCACCGTGACTCGCGGCCGCCGTCTTTATTAATAATCTTGCTTCGGATCTAGTGTTTTTTGTTTTCTTGTTGTTTGATACCCTACAGCACCGTCCGTTATAATACCACTGCTGCCGCCACAGCCACAGTCACAGCCACAGCCACAGCCACAGCCACAGTCATCACCACCACCACCATCTAGCGACCACAGACCTACCGCCTCATCACACAATGCTCGACTCCTTCGAGGTCTTCACCACCGCCGGCGTCGTGCTCTGGTCGCGACACTTTGTCACCACCAGCCCGTCAATCGTCAACAGCTTCATCACAGATGTCTTCATCGAGGACAAGGTCCCCGGCGCCATGGTCGACACTGGCTCGGCCAAGACCAACCTTGCCTACAAGACCGACCACCACATTGTGAAATGGACCCTGGTGAAGGAGCTGGGTGTTATCTTTGTTGTGAGTGTCTTGCTGTGCCTTGTCGGCCGAGTCCTTCCGACTCTGCCAGTCTCTGCCAGTCTGCCAGTCTCTGCCAGTCTGCCAGTCTCTGCCAGTCTGCCAGTCTCTGCCAGTCTGCCAGTCTACAGTCTACAGTCTACAGTCTACACAGAAGCCCACCGCTAACTCTAGTCTCTCGTCTCGTCTCGTCTCCATCTCGTGTCTAGGCCGTCTACAAATCAGTTATCCACCTGCCGTGGGTCGACAGCCTGGTCGACAATGTCAGTACTATTTTCGTCAGCCTATATGAGGACAAGCTCAAGCGGCCACACACCACCCTTGTCAACTGCGCCGGCTTTGGAAAATACTTTGACCAGCAGCTCGGCGAACTTGACCAGGTTGCCAGTCTTGCCGTAGCGTCAGTTCCCGCCCCCGCCCCCGCCTCTGGCCCTTCCTCCAGTGCACCTCTCGCCATCGACGACTTCTCAGCAGACGACTCTACGTCCTCCAGACCAACCACCCCAATGACCACCTCCACCTCCACCGCCACCGCCATCGCCGGCTCCGGCCCCGGACCCGGACCCGGCGGCAAACTGTCGCGCCGTCAACGCAAAGCCCAAGCAGCACAATCTACCGTCCAGTCTGGCAACGAGTCATCATCATCCACACGCAAGGCCAAGACTGCCGGCGCCGCTGCTCCCGCTGCCAAGAAGAAGGGCCGCAAATGGGATGCCGACGGCCTTGCCACCGAAGACGACCATGTGCAGCTAGACTACTCAGACCCGACCGATAACCAGGCCGCGCCGCTGGGGCCTTCGCCACACCTCGAAAACCCCGACGCCTCGACCTGGGGCACCACCACAGCCAAGGGCCAGTTTGTGCTGCGCGACCTTGGCGACGAAGTCCACGGCATCCTGGCCGAGGCCAAGTCAAGGAAAAACAAAAAAGCCGAGGCTGACGCCGATGCGCAGTCGGGCGCGAAAAAGGCCGGCCTGGTTGGCACCGGGCTCAGCACCCTCAGCGACATGTTCCGCAATGTGGTGGGCGGCAAGACACTGACGAAAGAAGACCTGAACAAGGCCATCAAGGGTATGGAGGAGCATTTGCTCAAGAAGAACGTGGCGCGCGAGGCTGCGCTTCGGCTGTGCGAAGGCGTTGAGAAGGAGCTTGTCGGAGCCAAGACGAGCACATGGGAGAGTGAGTTTTTTTTTTCTTTTTTTTCTCATCTCTGAACAGCTGCTAACATTTGACAACCCCCCCTCTTCCCCCCCCCCCCCCCCCCCCCACTCCCCCTCACACACCCAAAACACACCCACACAAAAACAAAAAAAA
>JADILG010000290.1:0-26518 GCA_017591655.1 Thielaviopsis populi
CCCCCCCCCCCCGAGAACCCGGCCTTGGGCCCGAGGCCGAGGCCTTTTGTCGTTGCGAGACAGCCCATGAGGGCTCCAACGTCCAGGCTACAGAATAGGAAAAAAAGAAGGGCTATAGCAAAAAACATGGGAGGACACGACCGATGAGAAAAGCAGAAACAGGAAGAGCACAGTTTGTCGCATGCGGACGGGCGTTGCATTGAAAACGCAGCGTTTTACAGTCCATGGCCGGCCGAAACGCAGCGTTTTGGTACGGTACGGCACGGCATTTCGCTATTATCTCGAGCTCCTAGACCACTAAAGGCTCAAGTGAGTCCATAAACGATCCTGGGCGAGCTGACTCTCACCAGGTTAGCCGGGCACTATGGTATGGCTCTCTAGTTCTCCTACACAAGTCAAGTGGTGCTGTTGGAGCAGAGCGGATTTCATGGCCCTGACTAAGACATGGGAATTGGATTTATAGAGGCTGAGAGGGGGGCGTGGCCGGCGACTTGACTGCTTTTACGTGCTAGCTCGACTTGCTAGGCTGCCTTTTCTCTATTCCCGTCAGCGGCGATGATTAAGGTTTGTAGGCTAACACATAGGGCGTCGATATAACACTCGTAGGCTGTGATGTGAAGGAGGAGAGACACAGCGGAAGGGAGGGAAGAGAGTGCAAGCGGACGACGTCGGATATCGACAGTCTTTCCGGAAGGGGAATGCAAATAGGAGGGCGGCAGCCGTGAATCGAGGCTCTGGGAGGGTGTTCAAGGCGTGAGGGGAGGGCCCTCGTATGAGGAGGGTCTTTACATGCCAACGGTCTGGAAGCAGGAGAGAGAGACTGGTGATTCTGTGGCACACAGCACATGCATACATACATACACACACGCACGCGCGCACGTTGCCAGCCTTCAGTCTCGATATGACAGACAGTCTTTCTTCTGCCTCATGCTGCTCTGTATGCACCGACTTCCCGTGATGGGAGTTGGGCTTGGCGGTATGTCAAGTGTGGATTTGCCAATTGTCTAGGCGTGGCTGCGCAAGCACGGCCGCCAAGCCATCAGGGACCAACCCTGACTCAGTTCCTCTGCTATCGTACGTCTTGCTTTTCCCGCTGACTTGCCTGGTGTGCCAGCTACAGGAAAAGCCAGGTCATGTCTCCGTGCTAAAACCGCAAGTGTGCAGAATACCGACACCAAGAACTGAGAACCACGCGTTGGAGAAGGAAGAGAGGAAGAGAGGAGGAAGGGAGGAAGGGGGGAAGGGAGAAAGGGAGAAAGGGAGGAAGGGAGGAGGGGAGGAGGGGGTGTAGTCTGTCAACTAGCTACTGATTCATGTGTTGATGTTGCCCTTTTCCGCCCACTTATCATAGTATAGTTAGTCACAGTCACCATCACAACTAACAAGAAGACAGGCAAGCTCCACCCGAGCTGACTTGTAGAGTCTCACGACAATCTGTTATTGCCTCTTCTCGGCATTCTCCAGACCCGAATACACCGTCTTCATAGCGGGGTAGCTGAGAGCTCTTAGCTAGCTTGTTGACCTCAAGATACCAACGTCCAAGCCCAAGCCCAAGCATAAGCCCAAGCCCAAGTCCAGGCTGGGGCATCTGGCACTGAACCTTGGCTGTTCCCCCCATTCGGGCTCTAGGCCGCCCTAAACTGTCCATTCAGATAAAGCTCTGCAAGCTCTGCTGGCACTAACAGCACCGGTGCCACCCAGTGTGGTGATATTTCCAGCTACTTTGGTGCTGGCGAGCGGGAGAGGAAGCTCAACTATCTCGGCCATGCCGCCACGGTTGAAGAGTAAAATCCTTGGCGCCATGCCGCCATGGCGTTTCTGGACTAGGGAGGACTGGCCAGCCGACAGACTGGATTACCCAACATGTAGCAATATGCGGTTAGACGGGCATTCGGTGAGCGCAGTGGTCGAGTCCGGAATTAACAAGATTTGTGCTTTCTGCGGAGGCCAGCAGGCCGAGCTATGCTACAGTGTGGTGGGGAGGACGGCGTTATGTTAGTTGGCTTTGGTGTCCTTGGCTTGCTTTGGCTGTTTGCTTGACTAATCCTGTGATAGTAATGCGCGCCTACACGCAGGTTCTATTCTTTCTCTGCTACAGACAAAAGTGCCCAAAGGCCTCAAGGCAACTAGGGGGGGGGGGGGGGGGCAGGGGACTCAAAGGGAGTGACAGCTTTGGCTGAAGCAGTCCACAGTCCACAGTCCAAAGTTGCAGAGGCAGACGCGGACACAGACGAATACGCATCGCACATCAGATTTGCGGATGACTAATGAGCCGGACCATTAAAATGCAGACGTCGGAATGGTCGGTCATTCACTACTGGAATGGAGGCCAAGCAACATCTCGAACAGTAACAGCCAAGTGACAGTAGCAGCAGAAGATAGTGGGGAGTGCAAGCGAGCGTCAGCAACCAAGCGAGAGAGAACACATCGAAATGGGTCCAGGGCGGCTGTCAGACGTTGTACTGAACCAGTCGAGGCATAGTGAGCATGAGCATGAGCATGAGCATGAGCGTGGACGTGAATACCCGCAAGTGCGCAACTCTTCACGTGATGTCTCGCCGATATCACAAACAGCAACGGGAAGACGAGACAGCATGCTGGCTGGCTGGTGTTGGTTACGTGCGTTGGATTAGTCACCACGTCCCAGTCCAGTCCACATCCAGCTCATAGCCCAATCTTACGCTGCCTTACTGAAAAAGGAGATTGGTGCGAGCTGTTAGTGTGCATGATTGACTGGAATATCAGCAGAATCAAGAGTCAAAAACACAAAAAACAAAAAGTTGCCAAAAAGTGTTTAGTCGAAGAAAAAACATCCCCCGCAAAAATCAATGGAGACACGGGGAATCGAACCCCGGACCTGATCCAAGCGCTTACACAGCCAGAAGCTTGCAAGATGCTAAGGATCCGTCATACCACTAGACCATGTCCCCCTTGATGGGAGGCATGCTATTTAATGGCCTTAAAGTAGGACACTGTCTCAAAGCCGAGACCTCCTCCGTCACTACTAGCTACATACTAAACAAGCAAGTCTCTACCACAGGTGCACACCACCACCACCGCTACCCCTCTGCTGGCGAGCAAAATAATACGCAACACCCAACGCCCACAACGCAAGAAGCATAGCCGCCTGCGCTGGGGCGAAAATCGCGCCTCTGAGCACCACGAAGCCACTGACTAGCGCAAAGACAACCGGTACAACGAGCGGCGGCTTGTACGGCCGGTGCAGGCCAGGCTCCCGGAAGCGCAGAACCACAGCGCCCACAACCGTCAGGAAGAAGAAAGTGAATTCGCCCAGGCCATTGAATGTGACAAGCGCACGAAAGTTGCCAAACACAATGTAGAAAGTGGCCAGCAGTGCCGCAAGGCCGATGGCGTTGACGGGAGCATCGCCCACGTCTTCATCGCCTCCCACGTCTCCCTGGACTCCTGCGTCCTCCTCGACTGGCGTGTCAGGTACGCCGCTTGGCGTGGCAATGCCTGAAGACGGGAGGCTCAGGCGGCCTACAGCACCAAGGTGGTGGGGAAACCAGCCTTTGTGGGCTGCAGAAACGGCCATGCGGCCAGCCACAAAGGAGTTGCCGAGCAAAGAGCCGGCAACAACGAGGCAAATCATGCCAGAGGCAACGAGCCCAATGCTGGCACCAAAGAGGCGGACAATGGCAGTCTATAAAAAAAAGACACAAGCATTAGTCAGTAGTCATAGCTGCAAATCAAAATAAAGACATCACCATAACTCACCACTGCCACGCTGTCGGTCGTTGAAACTTCGCTCCAGGGCAGTAGAATGTAATAGCTCGCAATGGCGGTGAGAAAGGCAGCGATAATCGTCGGGATTGCTGTGTTGATGGCCAACGGCAGCTGGCGCACGGGCTCTCTCAGCTCAGCCGAAACATATACGGCCTTGTCCCAGCCAGAGTACGCCCAAAGGGCTCCGTACAGCGCTGCAGAATAGTGGCCGAGGAGGTCCCAGCGTGACACGCGTGTCCAGTCCGTCTCGGATCCATCGGGATTGACGCTGATGCGTGGAGCAAACCACGACTTCTGGAACCAGTCGTGGCCGCCAGCTTCAACGGGCTCGGCGCCGTGGGCGATCTGCACACCAACCACAGCGAGGCCGGCCAGCACGACAAACGCAATGGACGCGAATTTGGTGACGACAAAAAAATTGTTGAGTCGCGTGCTGGCCTTGGTGCTGATGCAATTAGCGAGACTGACGAGCACAAGGATGGCAACGGACAGCGACTTGCGCATGATCCACGCTGCGTCGGGGGCCACAACGGAGGCAGCGGCAGCGCTGGGGGCTGCATTCAGAGCCGAAAAGATTCCATCAACAAATACAATGCTCAGGATCGCCAGAGTTGCCGGCATCACGGCAACAGTCCACGTCCAAGCAGCGAGGAAGCCGAAGATGTCGCCATAGATGTACTGCAGGTATGGCTGCACACCGCCTGGAATACAAAGTCAGCACAAGATCCAGCGACACACGGCACTGCAACAAGCCTCACCTTCGCCGGGGATTGCTGTGCCCAGTTCAGCCACGGTACTGGCGCCTGTCCAGGCCAGCAAGCCGCCGACAAGCCACACCACAAGCGCTGCGCCAGGCGAGGGCACGTTGGTATCGATGGAGCCGGGCGACGTGAAGATGCCGCTTCCAATCACAATGCTGATCAAGATGCCAAACGCTTCCATAGCGCCCAGCATGCGCTGCGGACCGCCGGCGCCGCCATCGGAGTGCAGGCTCGCGGCTGTCGTGGCGCCGTAGGCAGGCGCAGGCGCAGCTGATGGGCCGGCCGGTTGCGCCGCAGCCAAAAGCGGCTGATGCGCGGCAGCTTCAGAGTCGGTCATATCGGCTGTCAGTCGCGTGCAAATCTGTAATGACTCGGCTTCGGTCAATCTGTCACTTGGTACACGAAACTGGCACAAGGCGGGGGACGCGATTTATGCTCTTGGGTGGCGAAGAGCGTCATTGAGCCACTTCAAGACGCAATTATGGGGGAATGTGGTCGCCCCACTTTTAACGCGTCAAGGTAACACACAGCGCACCTTGTCGCTATTGAGACCATCCTGTCTCTGTTTGCGCCATTCCATGCAGGTCGATAGATTTTCACGTGCATTCATTGCTTAGTTCTTGTATTTACGCGGCGCTTTCTCTTGTACACAAAGACTCTAACACGGGGCTCCGGAGTGTACCCACGGTATATAGTGCAGCACCATTCCGCTCGCTCAGATCGTCAACATCCCGCTCGCTCACACTGTCTCTAGCATCGCTACACTCAGCTGAGGCATCTCAAACTCAAACACTCCACCTGCGCCTGCAGTCAGTGTGCTTGTCTCGCTCTTGACCACGTTTTCAGTTGCCGTGTTCACCCCGTACGGGTCGGACGGCCCGGTCAGCAGCGTCAGCGTCGCGAGGGCGCCCTGGTCAACCCCATCAAAGTTGAGGCGCACAGGGACAGCCTCGCCGTTGGTGGTGTTGTAGGTCGCGCCCTTCCATACCAGAGTGTTCTGCTCCGACATGCCGGCAACGTAGAAGAGCGGGTCAAAGGCGTTGGTCGTGGGCAGAGTGTTGACTAGTTGCTTCGAGCCAATCAGGTGCCAGATGTACCAACTGGTTGACCGCGTGGTAAGAGCCGGGTCCGCTGCGAAATGAACCAGGGTGGCCGGCCACTGGGCACGGTCTAGGCTGCAAATGATGGGTGCCTACACAGCAAAGTCAGTAAGGGCCTGCATACGCAGATATGCAGAAACAGCGTTGAAAAAAAAACATCAAGACTCACGTAGAAAGTGCCCCGCACACGGTCTGCATTGCGCTCGTAGCCAATGATAGAGATTGCCTCGCCCACCGACCCGATCCACCAGGGGCGCGATCTGATCGGGCCATTCCAGCCAGTGCCACCGTTGGGGTGCACGGCAGCAACTTCACCGACAATATGGCCAATAGCGTCATTATCAAAGCGGTTAAAATCCTTGACCAGGTCATCAGGCGTCATGTACGGATGGTAGTCGCCCAGTGCCGGCTGCGGGATGTCGGGGTATCCGTTGCTTGTGGCACCCGAGGAAATGATGGTCATGGTAGGGTACTTGGCCAAGATAGCCTTCTGGAACATGGGGAAACGGTACTGCTTGTATGCCTCCCAACCAGCAGCGCCGCCTTCGAGCCAGTCTTCGTTACCAATCTCGACAAAGTTCAGCTTGAAGGGCTCCTTTCTACCAAGGGCAGCGCGTTTGGCACCCCAGGTGGAGTCGGCAGGACCAACCACAAACTCGATTTCGTTCAGAGCATCGTCAATGTAAGGCTGGAGATCGTCCTCGGCGATGTTGGTGCCGTCTAGAGCAAGACCACCCCAAACGGCAAGGACTAAGAGCAGGTGGTTAGAGTTGGAGGCTTGGCTACTAGGCTCAGCAAGATACACGGTACTTACCCGACTCTAATCCCATATCTTCAGCCCAGTACAGGTACTCTAGAAGACCTAGGCCGTGGGTCTGTTGGTAGCCCCAGACTCCGGGGAAGCCAGGGCGGTCCTTGAGTGGGCCCAGGGTTTGCTTCCAGTCCCAGCGCGTAGCAACAGTGTTGCCCTCGAGCATGTTTCCACCAGGGAAGCGGAAGAAAGTCTACGGAGATGTCAGCAACAGTTATGCGTAGTGTGGACGGAGAGAATCCCTACAGGCTTCAGTTCAGCGAGAACATTGGCTAGATCGATGCGCAGGCCGTTCTTGCGGTCTTTGTAGGTAGGAGGGAAGACGCTGACAAGGTTAAAGTCCAGTGCAGAACCAGCCAGACCCTATCAATACAAGACAAGTTAGCACAAGGGAGGAAGCTAAAAACTAGCTGTTAGAGCAAACAGGCAGAGACTTACAGCGGTCTCAAAGGTAATAACAAATGTGTTGTTGCTGTTAGGCGCATCGAGGGTCGGCACAAAGTCAATTTCATGTTCCGTCCAGCTGCCTTCGACTGACTTGCTTTCAATGCTGACACTGCCAAACAGCTTGCCGTCAAGGGCCGAGACAAAGGAGGCGTTGAAGAAGCCCTTGTATCCGCCATGGACCCAGAAGGAGCCAGTGTATCTCTGCTTCTTGACGCTCATGCCCCAGTAGCCATCGTTGGACAGACCAGCAGTTGATGCGCCGCTGTTTGGCGTGACCCGCACTGAAGTGGGAAGAGCCGAGGACAGCGGGGGTGACACATCCTGCAGAGAGAGCTTGGAGTTCACAGGCGCCCAGCCATCAAGCGAGACAGGAAAGGCATCGCTGAACTGGAAAGCACGGTTGCGAATCAACTCGGCGTAGATGCCGCCATCGCCAGAGTTATTGATATCCTGGCAGTTAAGGGTCAGAGAATGCACAGCATACCGCGGTCTTGGAGAGATAGATCTCTTACCTCGTGGAGGAAGCCATACTGGTGGCCACTTGTCTTGTTTCCGCCGCTGGAGGACACCGTGATGTTCACGGCGGCGACACAGCCCACGAGGGCCAGAAGATTGTAAAGAAGCATTGAAGAAGAGAAGAAAAATATGAGTAAAGCGGGAGAGACCTGCTACTCTAGACACAGATCGGGAACAGCAAAGAGAAGTCCTGCTGTGCTCTGAAGAGGAAGGGCCCAGGCACCTTTCAGAGGGCAGTGTCATTGGTATATTAATATACTTCTCAGCGTCCGACCGTAATGTGAAACCCTACATGGCCGTTGTCCCCTGGCCTGGCTGTCACTTCGAAAGCTGCCGACTCTGCCGACTCTGCCGACTGTTTTCAGCACGGGCTCGCAATACACACAACATGCGCGCATCGTCAAGCCGCACCAACCGGCTCATTGCAAAGACTGGGATGGCATAGTTGTCGCATGTCTGGGATCGTCAGCAAGCAACATGGGGCATCTGGCGATGAGCGGCAGGAAATCAACAAGCTGCATCCGCAATGTTGCAGCAACTTCCTGGCCGTTGATTTGCTCGCTTTTAACTGTCGATCATTGCTCAGTCTGTCCCCAACTATAGCAAGGCTGCTGTATAAGGCATGGGATAGGAGATGAGAGGTGGTGCCGGCGGATGGCACGTTGGCTGCGGCAGGAACAAAGGCAACAAAAAAGCTGGAAACATCAAGAAACATCAGTAAAAAGCCGAGAAACCCGAAGCAAACAACCTGCCGGGACTCCAGTGCGAGGATCGCCGTCCACAGGCCCGTTACGTCACAGGTTCGCTGTGAAAGTAGAATCCAGGGATCATGAAACAAACATCGCGCCATGGCAGACGGTCCAATAAAACTCTCTGCACATATCAATCTCCAAACGTGTTATTTTCAGCCTAAATCTGCAGGACTTCAAGCCCGGAAGTGTGGGGCCACCAAGACGGGGTCTAAATTTCCCGACTAGGCGCCGCCAGGCAACTGCCGGTCTGTACCAGGCTGGTGCTAGAAAGTGGAATCACCCCAGGAGATGCACGTGACCCATCATGTGACTGGGATGATCTCTCGGTCTTAGGGTCTCATGCAAACCCTTGTCACGGATCACAGGCCTACTAGGTCATAGGAGTCGTGTCTGTCTCTTCTAGCAAGCTCTCCTCGTATCAACCTTTCCTATCGCATCAGCCTTCCTCGTCTCTCCGTCTGACGGCCAGCCAACCTCGAGATTGCGCCTCTTTCCAGTCATCCGGCACAAGCATGCAACGCCCAAAAGCCCAATGACCTGATCAGGAGCGCAGCATAAACCAACCCTGCACGATATTCTGGCAGAGCAAACAAAGCAGCACCAGCAGCATTCACTGCCCACTGCCCACTGCCAATACCATAACTCACTCCTTGGGCCACTGCTATAGAGAGCCCCAGCTTGCCGCATTAAACATCCTGCCTCATTCCACACCGTCCTAAATTATACGGCCCGTGCGGATAGTCTTAGCTTAGTCTCAGAGCTCACTTCACCTTGCCTCACTATCTCCAAATCCTACGGCCTGTGTGCGAGCTTGCAGTTCTCCCCGACAGCCAACCTTTGAAATTACACAGGCTCGCGGATCCGATCCCTGGCCACGAGGAGCGACACAGCAGACTGTCCTCTCCTCCTGTTCAAAGCGACATATCGGGAGAGCCATCGACGTCCATCCCACACATTTGACACCATGGCTCGACGACTGGTATGTTCCACGTCTCCCCACATTCCCCCTTGGCGGCTATATCATCTTCTAACATGCGCTTGCTCGTGCTTCCATTCAGGTCCGCACCGCCGTGCAGCTCATCATAGCATGCATCACAGCTCTTGTGACCCTCACTTTCCTCGACCGAAACTTCCGAGTCCTGCCTTCCTCGATCCATGCCTACATGCCACAGCATCACCATGGCCTAGTGGTTACCGACGTCACCATCGCCACTTGCTCCAGTGTCAACGTATTCTCTTCCTGCACTCTTGATCCCAAAATATGGCATCGCATCGACAAAGACCTATACTTGGGTAAGGCCCTGGTATCCAAGGCCTACCTCCATGTACGTCGTATCAAAGAGGAGGACCTTTCGACCACCGACAAAGTAGTCATTGACTTGGCTGTCGGGCGGCTTGATCCCTCCAAGGAAGGTGTCAAGTGGGACGCTAGACCCGGCGGTATCTGGCTGCGCCGAGAGCCTGGCCTCAAGGTCGCCGACTCGGCTAGTGCTGTGACCGGTATTGACGTTCTTTTTGGCGACGATGCGACCGAAGTCCGGGACGGCTGGGAAATCACCGGCACGCCTATGCTTTTGTCAACCAGCCGCGACACGCCCTCGGCCCACATCACCCTGCGCCGTGGCGCACAGATGGAACCGAAGAAGCCCACTCTGCAAATCAACCCCAACGGCCGCTTCAAGATTGTTCAGCTGGCCGATCTTCACATGAGTACGGGTGTTGGCGCCTGCCGAGATGCCGTCCCCGACTCCTACAACGGCGGAAAATGTGAGGCTGACCCGCGGACTGCCGATTTTGTTGAGCGCATCCTGGACGAGGAAAAGCCGGATCTTGTCGTGCTTAGTGGTGACCAGGTCAACGGCGACTCTACGCCCGATGCGCAAACCACTATTTTCAAATATGCCCATCTGCTCATTAAGCGCAAGATTCCCTACGTAAGCATCTTCGGTAACCACGATGACGAGAACACAATGTCGCGCCAAGCGCAGATGACCATCATTGAGTCACTTCCGTACTCGCTCTCGCGCGCTGGCCCTGCAGATATCCCTGGTGTCGGCAACTATTACATCGAAGTCAAAGGTCGCGGCTCCTCGGGCCACTCCGCCCTGACCCTGTACATGATTGACTCGCACGCGTACACGCCCGACACCAAAAACTATCCAGGCTACGACTGGATCAAGCCAGCACAGGTCGAATGGTTTCGCAAGACGGCGCAGAGCCTACGCAGCAAGCATCAGCAGTATACCCACCTGCACATGGACCTGTCTTTCATCCATATTCCTTTCCCCGAGTATATTGTTTCCGACATGTTCACCGTCAAGGGAGAATGGCGCGAATACGTCACTGCACCCAATTACAACTCTGGCTTCCACGATGCTCTAATCGAGCAAGGCGTAGTCATGGTTAGCTGTGGCCAGTAAGCTATTACTTCGTCTTGAACACCACGCAAACATACAAAAAACGCTAACATATATTTTCTTCTATAGCGACCACGTCAACGACTATTGCGCCCTCTCCTCCGACGACAACCACAAACCAAGACTGTGGATGTGCTATGGCGGCGGCGTCGGTTTCGGTGGCTATGCCGGCTACGGGGGGTACAACCGCCGCATCCGCGTATTCGATGTGGACACCAATGAGGGCCGCATCACGACGTACAAGCGCCTGGAATACGGCGACAACACGGCGGCCCGCATCGACGAGCAGATTATTGTCGATGCTGGCGTGGCGACTGCTGCGCCCATGCCCGAGGGAGACGTGGGCGCGCCGATCCAGGGCATGTCGGCTTCGCAGAAGGTAGTTCATCTTGGCAGCTCAGAGAAACAGCTGCCGTAATGTTGTTCACAAGCATATTCTCAGGAAAACAGAAAGGAGGGAGTGAAAAAAAAAAAGAGTTGAATATCAGAATCTTTCCCCTTTGTATCATTCATCCAGGTTTGTAAGAATAGACACTTCGCTATCAGTATGTACACGTACATATACATCCAAACTATAGACCTCTCATTCAAGAAAGTACTTTTGGTCACATCAATATCTAGGACGCCAAATGCCCCGATGCCGGCCAGATACGTACACGCCATAGATGAAGAAAATCAAATCGCTTCCCAGTCCATAGCAGAATCGAGGAAGCGCCAGGCCTCGATGCCCTGGTGGCCGAACTGGTCGTCCAAGTCTAGATCCAGGTCCAAGTCCTTCTTTACATAATCATCCTCGTCTGCCCTATCGCCGTTGGCTGCCGACTTGTTCCGTTGCGACGATGACTTCTGCTGCTGCTGCTGCTTCTCCAGGCGATTAGCCGCGTCCTGCCGGTTGCGCTGCAGCACTAGGTCGTAGACGCGATCGAAAAAAGCGAAAATGGTGTTGAGCATGTTATCAAAATCAACGCCGGCCAAGTCGCCCATGGCGCCGCTGCTGCTGTCGCCGCGGGGCGCATCGTCCATATCAGCAAACTTCCAGCGATTGCGCAAAGTTTTGGCTAGCTTGAAGGCAGCCAGCGCGTCTGCCCCTCGGGAGTCGTGGAGTAGCCTGGCCAAGCTCGGCGACGCAGCCAGCGAGGAGAGCACGTCTTGATGAAACGAATGGCCGTTCCCCCCTGCGGAATGTCGGCTGGCAGCGAGCCCGAGGGTGCCAGTGGATGGTGGCGGTGATGTGGTAGATGCAGACATAGACGTAGACACGGCTTCTGTGGCAGGAGCAAGAGTGTTGGGTGCGGAAGACAAAGAATCGGGACCAGCGGAGCGCTGGATGCGCTCGTTAAACACGGCTAGAATGTGCACGACAGCACGTTCGAGTAGCATGTAGTACTCGAAGAAATCTAGCTTGAACATGTCGCTAGGGTGTGGCTCGACGGCTTTGGCAGCAGCAGAATGTGCCTCTCCGGCCGTGTACTGCTGAATTCCAAACTCTTCTTCTTCCTCTTCGACCATATCGGCCCAATTCATGGCTCCGCCAGCAGACTCGAAGCCGATCTCTATGTCGGCGCTTTTGCTGGATGAAGCGTTGGCAGCATGTTGTTGTTGTTTGTGGAGGGCGTCCATAGCCTGCCTGTACGCCTGTTGGAGATATGGATGCTTCCACTTTAACCGTGCTACAATACGCAGAAAGCGTTGGAAGTTTTCACTTGCCGTTGATGCCCGTGGCGTCGTAGCGGGAGTAGTCGTTGCAGGATGGATGGCCGATGAGTCCTTCAAGCCGGCCTTCGTTTTGCGCGGAGAAGGCGAGCGACCGTAGGTTTTGATCATGTGCGCGGCTGCATTGCTCGTGGCAGGCGAGGAGCCCCGAGAAGACACGGGGACTGGTTTTTGAGCAGCCGGTGACGGCGAAGGTTTGCGCGCTTTGGTTTCTGGAGCATTTGCAGAGCGGCTTTGGTGCATGGGCTCTAAAGTAGGAGGGCTTAGAGCCACATGGGATGTTGCAAGTTGTAAGGGTGCCGAAGCCAGGCTTGGAGGGACATGGTCATTGTTGGTCTTTGTATCAGCGGCAGAAGGGCCTGATTCTGTCGATGCCCAGCGAGAGTTCTGTAGCCCGGGGGACGTGGAGGCCGGCTTGGCCGTGAGCTTTGGCGGAGGTAGTGCGATAGTAGAAGAGCCGACAGGCACTTTGATGGCTGGCAGCGGGGCTTGAGAAGGTTTCGGCAATGACGGCGCCATGCTTTCGGCCGTGATGGGAACAGTAACATTCTTGGTCTTGGCAGCAACCGTGGCAGACTGAAGCCGCTCGGTGCTGGCCCATCGTGAGCTTTGAAGGCCAGCCATTGTCTGGACGCGCAGGTTCTGTGGTGCTTGTGATGTGTGTTTAGCAAAGAGTCACAGTGGGAAAGCAAGATAGAATAAAAATGCAAGTATTAATATCTCGAACAATCGTTATCGTGGAGCTCTTCACAAGCAAGTGTGGTTGATGTCATAGTGACCATGTTGGCAGAAAGAGGCCCTATAAAAAGCGCCTAAACAATGGCTGGAAAATAGCCGGGAATGGACACACAGCCCGTTTGGGACGTGTGCGTGAAGCGTGAAGCGGCAGCCAAAGTCTGTGCACGAAAATAAGAGGCAAAGATGGTGGGAGCTATAATTGAATCGCAAACAAGGCGTGCATAGCAAGTACACAAGCAAGCCCTAGACTGGATGCCACGATTGCGCTTACGGCTTCGCGGCGCCCCAAGTGTTGTCTGGATGCTGACTGCTCGCACATTGGACAGACAGCCTTGCTTATTCAGCATTGTCCAAGATGCAGCCTTGTCAGCGCTAACGACAACTACACCTGTACTAACAAGCCATTATCACAAGATGCATAGCTGGGTTGATGGGAATTTTGACTGGATATAAAATAAAGTTTTCAAGGCAAAAAGACAAGACTGAACCGAAATTGGGGAATAAAAAAGCGGTTGGAGACAAAGGAAAAGGCAAGCAAAACAAACAAAAAAAGACAACTCCTATCAGACTGCAAAAGAATCGCTAATGGCCGAGACTCGACAGAAGACGTAATGGCAAACATTCAGACCAGCATCAAAAAGGGCATTACACGCATCCATAGGACCCCAAGGTGTGTACTGTAAAAAGGCCTAATGATGTCTGTTGTGTGCCGAGCAGGTCTTTGTGTCGCATGGCCCTTTATCCTAGCACATCACGTTGGGACAAATCAAGGAGTATCAGCAGACGACAATTTGAGCAAGGTCGGGTAGCAAGAGGTGAAGAGTTTTCGTAACGGTCGTTAAAGTAGAATAAAAGAGACAAATGGGGCCGGAAGATTGTGACAGAAAATGAGTGCATTGCAAGCTGAAGACTGCAAGACAAAAGAAAGGGGCGCCAGTAGAAGAAGGTTGGTAAGAAAATAAGTACGAAGAAGAGAATGCGCTCACTTGCAAGAAATGGCAATACCAAACAAGACAGAGAGAGAGTATCGAGAGAAAAAAAACACCCACCAAAAAGAAAATGTCGCGACCATGGGACTGGGGGGAGGGGCAAGAAAAGATTCACACCCTCACGAGACGATGAGTCCAAGTGTCAACAACAAGGTACCCAAAAACCGGAGGCCGGTGACAGACCCTGTAAAGTGAAGCATGTCCGAGAGATACCAGTAGACCGGACTTCACTGCCGGTATGGACGAGATACGGGTCCTCATCTACAACCCAGTATATCAAGGAAAGCAATCCATCTACCTTGCTTACATGACAATGCAGCAGCCACAGCCGGCCTCTTTGTCCTTTTCTTCTTGAATCTGTGACTGTTCCTGCTTCTGTTGGGAGTGCTCGGGTTGTTGCTGTTGGTAATTTTCTTGCTTCATATTCGTGTTATGGCCTGACGCAGGCTGTTCGTGTGGTGCCTGTGACGTGTCTGGTCTAGGCGTGCTGAAAGGCATCTGGTTGTTGCTCCGCGGACTTGAAATAGGTGAACTAGGGGGCTTGTCGCTAATCTTGGGCATTGTCGAGTATGAGTTTGACCGAACAGTGGGCGATCGTGGGATATCTGATGTCTTGAGTGGCCATTCGTCAAATTTGCCATCTGTGCCAGATTCTTCGTTGGATTCACGGACACTAATGGCTCTGTCATTCAGCTTCAATAGGCTTTCGTCATTGAGCGGCCGGAATTCCTTGTCGTAGACAGTACCAAACTTCCCCTCCTTCTCCCACTTTTCTTGTTGCAGGCGACGAGCAACAGTTGGCAAGAGCTGCTCTTCCGGAGGAAGTCGAGGGTCGGGTTGGTATGCCGAAATCATCCACGGAGGCTCGCCTTCAGGCTGTTTGTTGGAGGACCCGCCAGACATCGTAAGCTCTCCGGAGCGAGTACCTGGTCGTCCCGTACTGTTGTCCTTGCCGCTGCGAGTCTTAGGGCGTGATGAGCTTCGCCTTGGTGGTACTGATGTTTTTCGCGTCGCAGACATTTTACGCGACGACGTATCCGATCCGCGCTTTGCTGATGACGATGGGCCTGAGGCAGCGCCCTGTTGGAGGGCAAAATAGTCGCCGTTTGTCTTGACACTGCTGCTACGAGACCGTGATTTTCGCATAGGGTCGAGGTCCGTATCATGTGACTTGGACCGGCCTATTGGAGCATCCCGGTCGATAACATCCGTTGGAATAGGAGCAGGGCTGCTTCTAGCAAGAGGAATACGAGAGCCTTTCCCATTAACTAGGGGCGATTCCCAGTAGCTATTCTGATATTCTTCCCTAATTTCTTCAGGACGCCGCAGGTCCCATGTAGGAGTTTGGATATCAATAGGTCGAAGGTCCGTACTCATAGAGTTCTTTCGAGAAGCATCCTCGGCTCGTGAATGGCTATGTTCGGATCGGTCTCGTCTTCTGCTGACTGCACGGGGCTTGGGTAGCACTATGCCGGCAGCTTGCAGTTCGGCGTTTTCGATCTTCGCAAGTTTGTCACGGTGAATCCACTTGTCGGCATCGCTAGTGTTAGGCAGGCTAGTTGATGGGATGGGGTCTGCATGTTTCTCGCGAGATCGTCGTTCGCTCGCGCGACTTTGCGCCCGGGTGTGATTGTGACTAAATGGTTCCGCGATCGAAGTATCATCAACCACTATGGGCGATCGAAGGCCATTCTCTCGATCATGTGTCGGGTTTGTATTGACAGGGGGCGGTTTTCTCTTTTCAAAAAATACATCAGGGTCAAGGGCGCCATCGTATCCTAGAGTATACGGATCTCCGAGACCATCTGCAATATCGGGCTTATTGGGGCCGTCCTGCTCCACTGTCAGTCAAAAGTTTTATGTGGCAAGCCTAGTGGCGCATGTACGCTTCGTAAGAAGGGCATGGTTATTCCTACCTGAGCTATCTCCCACGAATTGGAGTCGTTGCGCGGGCCATGGCTGGTGGTGGGTGGAGTCAGAGTAGATGTTGTATGTGATGTAGTAGCAACGGCGGCCATGATGACGTCTCTACACCGTTGGTCGTCGTTGTTGGTTAAAGTCGACCTAGAGTTGGGTTGTGTTTGGGACAAATGGGCGACTGCAGGCGGTGCTCCTCACAGTGCACTTAGCAGCTGAAGAAGCTCCTTTTAGTCGCCCAGGTATTAGGCAAAGAGACCGAAAATAATGAAGTGATATATCCAATAGTAATCGAGTATTGAAGGACTGGGTTTACAAAACTGTAAAGGCCGATCGATCAGTGCGGACTGACTGGTTAGAGCACGAGCTACTGACAACGGGTACGTTCCACACTGTTTGCGATTCTTCAGCGCAAGGCAGGTATCCGTCAAACAAACAGCAGTCCGCTCAGCTGATGCGATGGGTTTGATATGACTATCGAATGAGGGAGTGTTTTCTGGATGGATAGCAATCAACCTGTCGCACGATGTTGGTAGACGTAGAGGTCTGGGCAACTAGACCGAGATCGCAAAATGACAGAGAAAAAATCGAAGAAAAAGAGGGAAAAAAAAATTGAGAGTCTGAAGAAAGGTTTATACAGCAAGCAAACTCAAGCCAAGACTGTTGCTGTCAATAAACAGGATGAAGAAGAGAAAATAATGATCCAAAGAGGGAAGGAATGTAGAATATTAATTGAGAACCAAGCTAAAGGTCGTCGAATCGCGGGCTGTCTGGGAGCGTTGCTCGGTTTCCGCGATGATATATTGACTGATGGATTAGCCCCGAGTCCTTCCCCAACGCGTCTCAACTAAGCATTGGAAGAATCGAGAGAGTATTGCTCTGCTCTGGCTGGTGATAAGAACCCCGTGTGATGATAAATGGTAGCATGAAGGGGGTCTCAGAATCAAGTCGAGCTGAGGAAGGGAGCGTCTCGCAATGATGGACGATAGAAGAAGAAGAAAAGAGAAGAAGAAATCAGACGTGAAGACGAGAGAAGAGAGAAAGACTGCAGCACATAATGAATGAATAAAACCTCTCGTCAGGGGGGGGGGGGCACAAGCGAGGAACAAAGTCCAACATCCAAAAGAAGGGGAGGAAAGAAAATCTAAGAAAGACAAAACAAGAGCAGAAATAAAGAAGACGAAAAAAAAAGCCACCCACCCCAAGAGGAACGGGGTTCCCAAATTGGTAGGGGCCAGGCCGGACAGACGCAAGCGTCTGAGTCGCAGTACTTATGTAGCCATACAAGGTTGGCTGTTGTGCTGAGTAGCAGTACATGCATGCATGCATGCATATGCACATGTACATAATACGTGCAAGCTGTTTGTAAGGGAGGCAGCTGGTTGCTTAAAAAAGCTGTAGCTATACACATACACACATCGCTGTTTGCTGGTTAGTCTACCTCAAAGTGTAGGTACCTATTAGGCTACCACACAAGAAAAGATACCTCTGGACAAGTGCTACTGAGGTACCTGCACTCTTGCACTATTCAACTTCCTATCGTGAGAAAGAAAGAAAAAAAAGAAAGAAAGAAAGAAAGAAGGGTACATCCAGCCACACAGCCTTGCCTCTGCCTTGCCATCCCCATTTCTCAGCCTCGCTTTTTTTGACACCCATATAATCAAGGCTCTTCTTCTCCCTTCTATTCTGTCTTCTCGTCATCGTCGTCGTTGTTCTATTTTGAAACGCACTACTGTCACTCAAGCTGCCATCCAGTTTGTTTCCTTCACACTTGATACAGTTGCAAGAAATTATAAGGGCCCCATTCACGCATTATTTGATTGTGCATCTTGCATAATCCGCCGCCCTTCGTTTTCCCTCCCCCCTCACGTTCAAGGGCACGACACAAGCAACCCGACATCAGGTCCCACGCAACGAGAACAGGGGACCGAAAAAAGGAACAGGAACAACCCTTCATCCCACCCCCAGTCGCTGCTACCAGCCAGCAGGCTCGCCGTCCCCAAATCCGAGTATCTCTGGTGACAATTCAAGGCCCTTCCCTTCCATCTGGGCTTTTTACTCCCGGACGCTTGGCCGCTGGAAGCACCGTCCAAGTCCCAAAGCAGAATGTGACCCACGCTGGCGTATCTAGTCCGTCGCCTTCGCTGGTGTCTCGTCATGGATTCATATGTCTGGTCAGCTTTCAGCCAAGTTCAGATGAATTAATACATGCTTGTGAGCGGTATCCCTATTCCAGCACAACACATGAACATCAAATCAAGCCTCTCATCTAACATTCGCCATCTCTTCTCCCTAGCCACCTCGTTTGCTACCACCCTGCCTCGTCTCTTTCTCTTCATTGCCGTGTCCCGTCTCCCTTCCTCTCTCTAGTAACCGGCCTAGAAGTCAGACCACGTCCAAGCTGTCTTTGTTTCTTCTGGGGACAAGGTAAAGCTTGAGACAGTCAAGCCAGGTGTTTGTCTCACTCTGTCTCACTGCAGCTTTGGCTCACTTGACCTCGATTTCGTCATGCTCCAGCACAATTTGGAAGCGTCCGTCGTCTTTTTCCTGGAATGTGGCTGATAATATGACTCTCTAGTCAACCTTCTTGTTTCCTATTTTCCCTTTTGTCTGTCTCAGCCAAGGCTCGCATCAGCTACAGAGTATAAGGAGAGAGAGAAAGAGAAAAACAGACCAAGAGAGAGAGAGGCCTTGTGGATTATACGATTCAGGGCTTTTTTTTCTGTCGACAGCAAAATATAGACCTGGGTCCCCTGTCTCTCTCATATCTATTCTTGTCGGTCATGCAAATCTTCTTGCGACGAATGTCCGCCTATTTGCTCGAGCTCACCCGGCGCATAAGAAGCATTGCTAGCCCGTCTTCTTCATAGTATCTGTCAATTATCGCCAAGGCAGGATAACAACGTCCAAGGAGGATGCGTGATATGCCATGGTCGAGGAGCGTTGCATTGTTTTTGGGGCATTCCACTCTCGCCCCCTCTCCCAACTGTACGTACATCATCTTCCCTGTTCCATGGCTCATTCTGCTGCATTCTTCGGCCCTTGCCTTTATGTAGTCAGCCGGCCAAACTATCCTTCTTTTGCAGATCTGAGCTTCTATGCCATTAATCTTGTAATATTTCACCACGACCTTCGCTTTGCTTTCTTTCTCTTGGCCTCTTGGACTTTGCTTGTCTTCAGGGCGTATGACTGCGAGCTAACCTTCTGCAATAGAATCAGTCCTTCCTCCCACTTTCGCCAGTCACAGTCTGAGCTTGCCCCTTACAGAACCAGTTCGTCAAGTGCCCATTTATGGATCTTAGGGCAAGATAGATAAACCCATGTCGTCAACCCCATGCATCTTCATTTTGAACCAATAACCACCTGAGAAGACAGGACTTTGTCTCTGCGACTTGGTCACGCTGCTTCTACTGTCTCTGTCTACTTGACACCTTCCCCTTACATTGATGCTGGGACTGTTTTGATCGCCAACCCCGCCAACATGAAGCAAGATTCTGGTGACGTGACGCTTTGTCTACACCGAACACATCCACGAACCTGCAATAGGGGCAACGAATCCCTCAATATAAATTTAAATAACCCTAGCACAGACCTGACCATTCGCTTGTCATCTCATCACCCATAGCTCAAAAGGGTCTCTTCCCTCCTGTCTTCGCCGCTGGATGATGATTTGCACTCTATTGTGTGCTGTGTTTTTTGTTATTAAATACTTTCCGAGCCAATCAATCAAACTTGGGAGGCGGTGGCTCTACGCAAACGAAAGCAAAATTTCCTTCATCTAAACCCCAACCCCGGCTTTTCATCGAGTTCGTTGCTAGGCTCGAGTCAAAGTCCCCCGGTAGCTACTAGCTTTGTTTCCCTGTGCATTTGTTTTCCTTGAGCCCCCCACCTCCCCCCTAGGGGAGGGTGAGGGTTGACCACCAATGGGCCTTTCTCTCAAAGCCTTTATTTGCCCCATCATGCATTATCAAGAGAATAAACAGGGGAGGCTCTTCCACCTCCCAGGAGTAGGCCTCTGTCTGCACGATCAACTGACTTGCTTGGGATTTTGCCTGTTTTCCCATGAACCGACCGCTTGGCCTCACCTGCAGTTCTTTAAGCTGTCAGTTTGGCTGTAAGAACAAGAATAATACAGCTCGCAGCCGATGGTTGGGCCTCTTGGGCCACAACGCGCTTCTGGAGACAACATAGCGCCGTCCCGGATGTTGATATCTCAGTCAATGGGCCTCTCTCCTTTTGCGCCCATGGTAGCGTCTATTCAGTGTGCAACTCTTTAGCCATGTAGCAGTACACAACCGAAATTCGCGCGACGCTCAATGGTGTTCTAACCACTTATTATACTCATTTGCCTGTAAATTGTGCTTAATAATAGCCTTCATTACAAGCCGAGAGTGGTGGCTTAACCTGTACTACTTTGTTAGTTTTCTTCGTCTCCTGTAAATATTGTGTGCTTCATGGTTCCGAACTCTGTTCTGTTGTAATGAGTCAGTTCAATGGCACAACCTCATCGGCCTACTTATCGGTACTATTAAAAGTAGAGAACTAAAAAAGAGAGTGACATATGGAATGTATGGAAGCCAATATCGTGGACTGATGCCACTGTATTTGTGCTAGGGTTACAATCAAGATGTTGTGTAACAGCATCCTCGCCTCTCCAATACCAAAAAGACTTGTGGCACAGGAACGTGAGGGACATGCCAATTTGGCGGCATTTGGTGGAAGGCATTAAAAGAGAAAGTAATACATTTGAAATGAATATAGGCAGAAATTGATCGTCGTGGCAGTTGTTCACATATTTTCATGAAGCTTGACAGACTCTAGGGATATAGTTTGGAAGGGCGCACCGGCGACCTACACAAGGATATAATATTGCGTCAGTATAGATAGAGAGGGAAGTCTGGCTGTCCTAACTTACCGCAGTGGCAGCGTTGAAGGCAACGACGCGCTCATTGTCGTGGACAGACGAGGAGCCACCACGCAAGATCTTGACAGACGGTGGGAGGCGTTGAGGGTTCTGTAGCTCGAGGGTCCGCGCGAGACTTGTTATGATCTTGTCCAGTTAGTGAAAAAAGTCCCAGAGTATACCAAGAAAGCGACTTCCCTACCCGGGTATTGACGATGAACTCGTAGGTTTTTCTCGCAGCGATCAGGGAGTGTCCAGATTGGCGGGCAATCTTGTACTCAATGCCCTTTATTTCCTCGTTTTTGGCAACATCAAACTCGACTGTCGCCTGAGACAGGTGCACTTCATAGCCAGGAACCTGGCGCCAGTGAAAGCGGCCGCCGTATTGTGCGGTCATGCCATCAGTGAAGCTAAGAATCAGCCCATGTAACGCGCCAGTGCCCTCGACTGACAACGACGAGATTGCACGTAGGGGTTTTCGAGAATCGCCGTATCCCCTGCCACCGATGTTCATGTGGTAACACCACATTGAAGATGCTGGTCGCAGCATTTTTTTCAAAGGGAATCTGTCAATGGTGGGAGGCGTACCGTGCCATAGCTTTTGATAGCTTTCGCGGGGCGCTTGTGTCGGTTCGGCAGGCGGTTGATTGAGATCCAACTTGACTCCGATACATTTAAAAGACTAGAAAACGAGGTATTAGATGAGACCCGAAATTAAGCAGGATATCAAGAGAGAGAGAGAGAGAGAGAGGCACAGACTCACATCATAGTTCAGATATAGTCCCTTCAAATGTGCGTCTTGGGGGATATCCAACACTGACACACCAATTGCAGCTTTGTACATGTCAATCTGTCCACCAGCCGTGAGCTCGCAAGATGGAATCGATCCATCAAAGAAGAAACGGAGACCAACAATGCCCTCTTGAGTTGCTGTCACATGAAGAGACGTGATCTTGACTCGGGCTGGAATCTCAGCTGTGGCAAACAAGACGCGAGTTGGTAGGCCAATAGTCTCTTTGTACTGACCATGGCGGACACTTAGCCCACACAAAAGATTCAATCCGAAAAAGGGTATAAAATGGGCAGTTATCTGGGAAGCTTCTGGACTGGCGTCTACTTTCAGAGAATCACGACTGAACAGTCTAATTTGATATTCAAAAGCATCGATACCCCAAATAGCTTTGCGTGACATATCCCTTCTAGAGTTGCAGGCCATAGCAACACCGGGAACGATGGCATCAGCTGGTTCCTTTTCGCTATCGCGAGGGGCACTTTTATGAGTAGCCAGAACCTGGACTGTTCGAGACATGAAGCAAAGCATCTCGCGGTTCCATCTTTGCAGAAAGTACCTCATGCACTGTGGAAAGGTCATGTCAATACTGCCACCTGCATAACGCGACGCCCGTGATATGCGATGGATACCCCTGCGAAGAGACTCTGACGACTTGGAGATGACATTGTCCACAGTAACATGTTCGATAAAGCCATATTCTCCGCTCCCCACTAGCTGCACAGCCCAAAATCTCTTTTTGAGCTGCTTGAACCGAGACGTCACGGCCACAGACCGAGAAGCCAGACGGAGTGCACAAAGATCAAAGACCGTGAGAAACTCATACAAGCACGCCAAAACCTCGGCCGGAAGCAAGGAGAAGATGTCCTGTGTGCTGGCCGTCTTCGACGGCATATTGTGAGTAAATATGGGCGGATCCCAGGTATCTCGAGGGCAGCTATCTGTGATTTCGAATAGCCTGTCTGGAGTGATATTAGATTCAATTGCCAAGGAGGCATTTTGAAAGCTCTTGCCATAAATCTCGGGAACAAGACGCGCAAAGGTGTACTGCAAGACGCTAGGGAAAGTCCTTGTTTTGGTTGCAAAGAGAAACTGGCAGAGGCCACGAGCGGCATCCATCAGTTCAATCTGGGGAGGGAGTTGGTGCGTGAAGAAGTGCCAGCAAGAGTCATGAACTACCATGTATGATTCCATAGCATCGCTGACAGGAACACTGATCACCGAATCGTCCTGACATGAGAAATCGCGGCCTGGGTCTTGACTAAACGTGACAGAGAGCCACCGTTCCTCAAAGCGTCCTGTTCCTGTGACATAGGGATACTTGGGTGCAACTGCATCGTGTTAGTGAGGTTGGTAGACCGAAAGGCTGGGTACTGATATCTTTTTTAGGCTGAAGCGCGTACTCACTGAGTCTAATGGTGTTGGATTGCACTCTCTTGGATGTATTTGAGTCCCGCGTTGTAGGGCTGACTACCACACCACACAGGGAGCATAGCTGGAAATGATATCGAGTCTCGATTTCCGTAGTAAACATCCTCAATCAAGCAAAAACATAGGAATGAAAATGGCTCATTTCAAAAGTGTGGTGATGAAGGGAGTGATGATTGGTGCCAGTACAGAAGATGGGAGGACCTCGAATAGAGATAAGCAGCGCTGGACTTGGGAACCTACAGACGAGGATACAGAATACGTAGAAGAAAAGAGAAAGTAGGGAGCAAACGCCAGTCTTGAGCGCTCATGAACAAGCTTGTGAAATGCCTTGGAAGATAATATCTCGGTTGTCGTTTTGCGCTGGGCTCAAGATGGGCGTTGGACAAAAGGAGCCCAGAGAGCTGAAGGATTCGATGATTGAATCGAGTGAGCTTGTTTGTGATACTAGAGAAATCTATGATGGTGTTTGTCAAGTTGGTAGGCCCTGCTCTAATCCATACTCCCGATCGATATTGTAACCCTAGCTTACTAATAAAATAATATAGACTTCAACAGTTGGCTTAGCCCAGCTTGTTTGAAATACGCATCACGTGACGTTACACACAGCCAAATTTCATTGGCAAATCACGAAGGTACGCAAGTCCCTTCCTGTTTCCTCCTGACCCCGCATCAAACGTTTATGATTGAGGACGTTGTTTCATGTTGCCGCTCAGCTGTTTGTACGCCGTGCACATGAAATATCGAGGTCCCGGAGCCCCAGCGTAGCCTGGCTCGAAGCACCGCCGCATTTTATGGGGCCGAGCCCGGCCGCTTTAGTCCCGACCGGGGGATTTCGATTTAGCGAAGTAAAACCCTCCCACTCCATCCTTTACAAGCATTTTACTGATACAAACAACCACAATCCCCGTAGCTACCGGGCCTATAGGTGTATGCTCGCTGCGTTTTGCTGGCGCTTTGTGTTCTGCCAGCCCTATGTGGCGTGTACTGACGTGTCAACGAGTGAACCTGCTGGCCTGACGTCATCGGATGCTGGGTATCAGTCGCATGACTAGCAGCAGCCAATACTCAAGCCGTGATGATGTTAGGTACTGGTGTCTCGATGAATTTGAGGCAGGCCAGGTTCGGCCCGAACGCAGAAGCGACATGCCAGTCCACCGTTGGCGAATTGATTCCCAAGATATGGACGGCTTGCGTGTTCTGAGATCGGCACCCTGCTCAAGTACACAGAGCCCAATCCGAAGCTGGGAATAATACAGCTCGGCTGAAGGTAAAAAAGAATACCGTCGCCTTATTTGGCCAAACCGTGTGCCTCATAGTTTTGATACCTCGCAGGCCTGCTACACGTCGCTCACCCAACACACCCTTTGATAGAAGTCCGACAGGTGTATTGCATAGAAGGCCATGGAAGAAGCAAGAGGCCACGGGGTACCCGCAGCTCGTTGTCTCGCCGCTTGCTAGGCCGATGTGCAACTTGATGGGCTTCGGTGGCGTTTCTCTCACATGTCGTCGCTGAGCTGGAGTCCTACATCCAAACACATTCGAACGTGTCTCTCTAGGCCTGCCTTGGTTGGGTTTCCGATGTGAGCCTTGTGTGTTCAAAGTCATTTACACCCAAGCTGAGAGCTTCCCTGACGTCGTTGTGAACACCAGTAATGAAGTTGGAGAAAGCCGCCACTGTTGTTAGCATCGCGTATTGTGTCTGTTTTCTCCTTCTCCGCCAATATCTAGCATGCTGTCACGCAGTATGACTCGGCCGAGTAAAGTCACTTGTCATGTGCTTGCACGTGGGTTTCCAGGCCAGCCAGCAGCCGTGAATCCTTAAAGCCCTATTTTAGCAGGCGACAAATCAGAGGATGCAGAGCAAGCCATTTAGGATGGCATTCCAGCGGTGTGTAAGGCATTTCTCGGGATTATCCTTCCAGGCCGCTGAGAAACGAATGGTACCAAGAAGAAGGGAGGGGAGCATTGGGCTATAACTGACGATGCACTGATCTGCCAGTAACCGTTAATATTGTCGGCCTTGAACACCAGCTCCTGCCACATGTTCAATACTGAGTCGTCGTGAGGCTTGCTACTCCCAGGCATACCCTCGATATGGAGAAGCGTCCCTGGGCTGCATTTTGCACATGACACTCATTAGGCAATCCACCGCCTCGAAATACACACAGTACGCATTGAAAAGAACGGCACTAGCTGCTTCGTCCAAAACCAACAGTGCAGCCCTGTGCGATATCAAAACACTCCCATATCAACATACCGGGTAAGACTAGATAACACCAGCAGGCTTGTTTGGTATCAGCGGTGATTGGTTTAAGCCATGTGAAGTTGAACTCATAACAGGGATTTTGCGCTTATGTAGAAACCATCACGTCTTAGGTCTGTCTGGGTGGGAAATGGATGCATCTTTAGACACCACTGTCTCACAGGTGCGGACGTGTGTGTATGTGTGTGGCGAGTCTGATTCACTATCACAACCAGTCGGCCGCCAGCGTTTAGCCAGTGGCTAGAACCATTATGGGCTTCTCTAGGGAAGAGTAAATACTCGATTTACAGCAACACCAGGTTGTATCTTTGACATATGCAGCCAGTAAGTGCTGATCGCCATTGTTCCTAACACTTGTGCTGGCTGCTATTAGTTAATAGTTAAGCACCCTCTTCTAGGAAAAAAGGAAACGGACTGCTGCTGTAGTGTTCAGCAGTGCAGTTGGGCTTTTTTTTGTCTCGCTTTCTCCAAGGCCGAGCTGTCATGTGGCTGCCGTCTATCCATTAGCTGTAAATGACACAATGGTTGTATCAGGGCATATGTGAGACTTGCCAGCACAATGATGAAACCCCATGTTTATGTGTGTAAACATATATATGGTGAGTTTCTTTGCTTTGTTTGCTTTTTTTTTTCCACACATGCAGAGGAACCGCGAACGTGTCATGCAGTCCAACGCGTTGTCAGCTTCGCTAGAGTGTCACACGCTGTCTGCCAAATCATGCCATTGCTCAGTTCGCAGACCGATGGGGAATTTACAGTACATCGTCATCGGCTGCGGTATTGCAAGGCTGTAGTTTCATTCTCACGATAATTGGACCGGAACGCCGACCATCGCCCCATGGCTTGCATTCACAGTCCTAGTTACATGGCCACCTCACCTACACGTCCACGGGTTCAGCGGGCTTCACCCATGACCGTTGATATATCTCCCGCTGATGTTATTGGTCCACGAGGGCCTAACTGCTGTTCCGTCGTCGGTCAAGAAGATCAAGAAGGTCAAGGAGACGGGCTTTAGGCTTCGTTGGGTCATGTGAATCGGCCGGCCTTGTGAGAGATATAGGAGCCTTTGCAGCCAGGGTTGTCCAATAGCTTTTGTCTGCCAGGGTTGGTTCAAAGGCAAGTGGCTTTGTTGGTGCAACTATGTATCGGCGCCATATGTACGGTGTGCTAGGAGTTGTCTGTAAGGAGGTGAATTGGGGGGAGGGGGGGGGGGGAGTGTCCGG
>JADILG010000291.1:0-26499 GCA_017591655.1 Thielaviopsis populi
GCCAGTGACAAGAGAAAAAAAAAAAAAGGAGACCGACAAAACGAGGCCCTCTTTTCTCTCTCTCTCTCTTCTTGGCTTTCCCACCCAGGCCAACACAAGCCAACACAAGAGACAAGCCACGCCGTGTTTCCGCTCCCCAAACCCGCTGTTGTACATTGCCCACGACGTGTCACGCCTCACGCCTCACACCTCACACCTCACACCTCACACCTCACACCATGTAGTTTGGCCGCGACGTTACCTCAAACGGAATCACCATGTCCGTCACGCGCTTCATGTGGTAGTGCTTGGCCTTGACCATGGAAATAGCCAGCTCGTTGGCCGGACAGCGGATGCCAATCTCGCGGGCGCGGCGCACAAAGTAGCCGTTGATAAAGTCAATGTCGGTGGGCAGGCCGCGGCGCACCTGCAGGACCATCTTGCTGGTGGCGCCGCGGCGGTTGCGTAGCTTGCCGAAGCACTCCTTGCGCAGACCTTCGCCGTGCACGAGCACGCGCAGCACGGGCGAGTGGTGCAGCTCGGGCAGGTTGGCAATGACCATTTCGAGCTCGCTAATCAGGCTGTTGACCATGCGCGAGCCCCAGTTGTTCTGCGACAGCTGGTTGTAGCTGCAGTCCAGCGCCACGCACACCGGGTCGATGACGGCGGAAAAGATGAGGTTGCTCAGCTTGGACGCCAGCCAGCGGTCGTAAAAGGGCGTGATGGCGTTGAAGTCGGGCGTGGCGCGGAAGGCGTCGACCATGTCGTTGCGCACGGTGCGCGGGTCTGCCACGAGGCCCAGTGGCGGCACGGTGGTGGTCAGCCGCGTGCGGAGGCGCTTGAGCTTCTCGGGGTGGTCGCGGTCCCACATGAGGCGGGAGTCGATCTGGCCCAAGATGTACGTGGGCCGTTTTCCCGGGTCGGTGAAGATCCTTTCGTCTAGTTTCTCGGCAAACCCAAGGCCCTCGTCAATCAGGCATATTGACGTGTCCTTGGTGATGCGCTGGGCCAATGGCTGGAGGTTGTGGAAGCTCTCGGCCGTTAGGCCCGTCACCAGCAGATTCTTGATGGAGCTCCCGTCGTCCTCGGCCGTGGCTGGCACTTGGGGCGGATACTTGAGCTTGCGGGGCATGACTTCGGTGAAGATGGGCTGGGTCTTGATTTCGCGAATATCGTCGTACTGTGATCGGAGCTTTTTGGAAACAAAAACGGACGTCTGCGTGGCGCCGAGAACGTGCAAGTCGCTGCCGCGGGATTCGGTGGCTATGACGGGGGGTATTGATCTGGGCAGTGCCGGCGGTAATATGATGCTGTTGGTGGTGGTGGTGCTGCTGCCGCCGTTGTTGGCGCCGTGTTCTGTCGCTGCTTTTGCTTGCGAGTTTAGCCGAGGGCTGTCTTCCCCTACAGCGTCTATAGACGGAACAGATTCTGCCGAGTAGTTCCTCGCAGCGCCGGGCACTGGAAGCCTGTGGGGATGGTATCGATGGTTCCCAGACCATGGCGACCTCGCCACTATGCGAGCAGATAGCGGATGCAGTAAAGAGGCGGAAGCAACAGCAGCAGCAGCAGCAGCAGCAGAGGTTGAGTGGTGTCGGCGCATGCGGGGGGCGGCGGGAAGAGTGTGATTGTAGTTGCAGGTGGCCACCCGGCCCGCAGCCGTACTACCGGCGCAGCATCGTGGGCGGATGTGCGGTATCCGAGCCGTAGCTCGCGGGGGGAGTAGACTGGCCAGAGTGGCGGATTAAAAGAGGAAGAAGAAGGAGAACAAAAAGAAAAAAGGAAAAAATTAATATAATTAGCACAGGAGATGAAGAAAGAGAGAGAAAGAGAGAGAGAGCCTGCTCCAAGCCCTCGGTACCATGCACAGCCAAAGCATTGGCAGTATCACCAGGTCAGAGACGAAGAAGATCTGATTTTTTGACAGGTGCCGTGAGGATCGCCCTGCCAAATGTCAGCAACTGCCAGTACTAGAGACAGAATTGCAGAATTGCTGAAGCAAAGAGACCAAAAAGAGCCCCCCCACTATGACATAAGCCGGGCGACAATTGGCTGATGCATAAAACGGGGTGCCACATGGGCTTACATGTATATCGATAAGATGAAGAGTGACAAGCCAGGATCTTCTTCTTTTTTCTTTTTTTTTTTCTTTTTTAATTCTTTCATTTTATTTTAATTTTCTATTATTCATTTTTTTTTCAATTCCATCTCTTCTTCCCAAGGCAGCGCGCTACTGGCGAACAAAGCAACAGAACAACCCAAGCCGACAGCTCGCTCATCTCCATCTCCATCTCCATCTGCCTCCCCTCTTCATCTCTCCATCTCCGTCTTTACCTGTGCTGCCCGCCCGCCATGTCGGTCCGTGACATCACCAAAGACCTGAACAGGCTTGACAAGCAGCTGGACGCGCTGGACGAGGCGCTGAAGCCGCTGCTCAAGACGCTCAGTGACAGCGCATCCAGCATGCCGCTGCTCGACCGCGCTAAGCTGTTTACGCTGGCCAACTATGCGCTCGAGACGCTGATATTCGGTAAGTTTTTCTTTTTTTCTTTTTTTCCGAAAGACGAAAGACAAAGAAACCCCCCCCCCCCCAAAGTGAAACGAGAAATTTCTAACAGGCGCTGCCTTTTTCTTATCTTGTAGCCGGGCTCCGAGTCGACGGCGCCGACGCCCTAAACCACCCCGTGTTCAAGACCGAGCTGATGAGAGTCAAGCAGTACTTTGCCAAGATCGAGGCCGTCGAAAAGCCAGCCGAAGCGACACCCCCACAGCTGCAACAACCAGCAGTCAGGTTAAATACAGAGGCAGCAACACGCATGATCAAGCACGGATTGGTACGATGATTGATTTCCATTTGCATTCAACTATATACACACGGTGAAACACCGAGAAACACCAAGACCCCAAGACCCCCAACAGCCAATCAGCACATGCTAACACAACACGCCATCTTTCCGTATGACAGTCTGACGATTCTGCCATCAAAGCAAAGCTTGCCGAACAAGTAGCCAAAGAAAAAGCAAAGGCCTTTATGCGCTCGCTGGGAAGCGCCAAGCGACCAACGCCCACGACAGAAACAGAAACAGAAACAGAAACGGCGACGGCGACGGCGAAAGCAACAGAACCCAGATCTGACACACCAGCTGCGCCAGCAGCGACAGCGAGTGAGGACAATGAGAGCAATACCAGCAGCAACAGAGCAAAGAAGCAAAAGAAGCAAGGGAAAGCAAAAGGACGCAGCGTAGCAGCCATTTAGCCAGTCACTTGACTCACTCAGTCACTGACTCTTAATTCCTTTTTTTTTTTTTTCTCTCCCTCTCTCCCACATAAAAGTCCGAAATAAACTCATAGTACCTGGCATATTCCGGATACCGCGAAGAATCCACGCGGCCGCCCTGACACAGCATAGCGCGCATAACCGACAAAACGGACCGCCCATTTGCATTTCCCGACGACATTGCAGTGGCAGTGGCAGTGGCAGTGGCAGTGGCAGTGGCAGCACCAGCAGCACCAGCAGCACCAGCCTCATTTTCTTGGAAAAAAGGGTAGACACCCGAGTCCAAGCCAACCGACAAGCTGACAAGTACATTTGGGCTCGCCGACCTGCTAGGCACCATTTGAGTGCCCGTGTCACTCCCGTTTCCCCGGACGCACAGCATCAAGCCAACAACTGGCACGTCCTTGTCAAACCCGAGCTGGTTGATTGCTGCTGCAATGTGGTCCCAGGCCGAGTTCCTTTTGCCCTGGGTCAGAGCATCGCTACTGGTATTCTTGACCTGGACGAGGATACAGCCAAGGTGGGCTTCGCTTTGACCACTCTCTGGTATCCACACAGGGATCAAGATATCTGCTCCGTCAAAGCCAGAAGGGAGGAAACAGGCGGTACAGCTTTTATACATGTGGAAAAGATCCGACATGGACGGTTTGGTGACGCGCCGGGACAAATGGTTGATGAAAACCTTGCCGCAGGACAGCATGTTCTTGAGCCTCGGTCCAGTTGCATACTGGGCAAACTTTGATGCGGCATCTTCTCCAAGCAAACTGCCAAGATAGTGTTGGAGCAGAATAGGCTGGTAGTAGTCGGTGATTTCTACAAAGGCATCGAATGCAAGCAGGAGGACAAGACCAGCCACAAACCCGCCTACATCGCCAACGTTGACATTTTGCCAGAAGATGTGGTCCGTGAGATTTTCAAGGGCTCTTGCCATGGTAGGTCCGTTTGTCATGGCGTGCCTTTGTGCAGCATAGGCCAGGATAGGCTCGTCGGGCTGGCACACAATGAGCTGCTCTCTATCGTTTGAAACAGCCACTAGCCAATACATCCAGTTGGCCACGAGCCGCTCTGCCAGGACAGCATTGCCAACATTGAAAGTAATTCGGTACGAAAGCAAAGCAAGCAGTCCAGCCCGCAAGTCTTGTTCGGAGTCAAACTTGCGACGTAGACTACACTTTTGCATGGCAAGCTGAACAATGTCGTCTGTAGCAGCATTTTGTTGATGCAATGCTCCCCATAGAGGCCGACCATAAGCAGTGAGGGCTCCCCATGAGACATTAGGCGAGTTGAGGTCATTTGCCTCGCGCGATAGAAAAATGTTCTTGGAGTAGATGCAACACACTGGCGGGAATAGTCTCCTGGGGCGCTCGAGCACCTTTTGGCTAGGATCATTGATAGCAGCAGGGGAAAAAAAGTTGGACATTTTGGAGGTTGTATCAAGAACAACAGCAAAGAAATGTTTCTCGGTCCGGAACATATTTCGCAGGGCCTCTCTGAAGGCACGGAACGGGGTGTTGTTGGTCTCGTCTAACTCTTCTCCCGTGAGGAGGTTCCGGGCTTCGTCGATGCAAATGACGAACTGGAGTGCTGATTGTTGAGACGACGACGACGACGACGGCGATGACGACGACGACGACGTTGTTGCTGGCGCTTGCTGATGTACATTGTGTGCAATTTTCTGCTGCACCTTGCGGATAAAGCTCTGGCAGTCGGCGTCAAACTTGGGCCAGTTCATCGCGTCGCCGTCTTCATAGCGGGCCGAGGTAAAACGGTGGGTATAACGGAAAAGCTTTACGCTGTCACGTTGGTACTGAGCATATTCCTTTTCAGTTTGCAACCTGAAAAACGTTTCTGGGGCCATGCCGCAGACAAGAGCAGCTCTGGCAAGGGAAACTTGAGCTTTGAGGGTCTGCTCCCAGACAAAAACCATCTCAGATCGTGTTTCGTGAAAAGAGCTCATGATGGAATTAGCAGACACTGAGCGGCCTGGATATCCCCGGTGGTGGGCGGGTGCAAAGTTCATGTAAATGACATATTTCCCGTGTCTAGTGGCAAGCTGGGACACGGTATACGACTTTCCGATGCCCGAAGGCCCGACAATGGACGTATATGGGGAAAGAAAATCTCCAGAGGCTTTCCTATATTCCTCATGATACTCATCCAGTTTCTGGCAAAGGTAATCACTAGGATTGCCATATTCGGGATGAGCTCTTTCAGAAGCTATAAAGGCATTCTGCACCTCTGCCTCTAGACCGGACAGCGGCTTGGGGGGCACAGAAACTTCACTAGCCTGTAAGAAAAGGCTCCTGATTTCATGGGCCAGTTCATCCGGAAGGCTTCCCAGACGGGACCAAGTTTCATAGGGAGCCTTGAGAGCTAGATGAACCTTGAAACTCTCGAGGTCAACACAGTCCGTTTTTTCGATTTTTTCGAGAAAACTTCCAATCTCAGGATTCTTCTTGGTGGCTGTGAGAAACATAAAATCTGATATTTGATAGAGTTTGCGGTGTAATTCAGCTGAGCTTGGTAAACAAAGAGCTGGTAGAGGCAGTGCGTCCTTGGGCCAGTTGGCATACTGGCGAACATCCTCGAATGTTGAAAGACGATGCCACTCATTAAAGGGGAATGCAAAGTTTTTGTCTTCAGACATTGTAGCAGGCGGCGAGGATAGAGAAAGAGAGAGAGACAGAGAGAGAGAGAGAGAAAGATGAGCTGGCTGGGAGGATTGTCACAGTCACTAGTTTAGTCGGAGCCGGATGTTAGCACTTTTATAAGACTGCGTTGGAGGTGAGGACACTGTAGCTTTACATACTAGTCCTGTGAAAGAAGTGTGAGTTTACGCCATAGCAAGGGCAATTGACAAAGAGAGAGGACCGAAAAGACGAAGAAGATAGGGCGAAAGTGGGCGTTCAAGGCGTATTTATGAAGTGCGATGTAGGAAGCGTGTGTGTGCTGGCGGTGGAGCTGACGAGGCCATTTGCAACTGAGAACAGGTAGATGGCACGCAAATCTGAGAAAAGAATGGCGGATGCGGAGATGGTGGCAATTGATGGTAGTTGGTTATCACCATCACGACAAGTGGGTTGGTTATGTTGTTTGTTTGTTGCTTGTTGTTTGTGCTACCGTACTAGGACTAGGGCTTGTGGGAATTGGGAATTATGGGGTGGTGGTGGAACCATGACAGATATAGTGGAGGCACACCAGTGCACGTGCATGCATGCATGCATCCCGGCAATTGTACCTGTATCTGTACCTGTACCTGTACCTACCTGTACATATGCATGTACCCCACCCCCGCCTGCCGCCCCACACTCCAGCACATCAGTCCCGTTAGATGCAAATGTCCGTGTTACTGCAAGCCCGCGTGACACGGTACAAGGCTGCAATGCAATTCTAGAGGCTTCCACAGAAAAGAAAAGAAGAAAAAAACAGTATCCAGATCCTTCCACACCGAAAGGAGGGATTGCTTCCTCAACAAACTGCACGTCGCTTTATCTCCTTTTTCTTCTTCATCCTTCTTTTCTTTACATCATCAAAAACGAAATAGACCACCACCTTTCTCTCCCCTTGACCTGCCCGCCCTCGCCTTTAACCTCTCAGCCTTCTCATTCCGCCCGCTTCCCCACCATGCCTCGTCAGCGCTCCTCAGTCGGCCGTGCTCCCGCCCGCCCTACCCTCTCCAAGCCCGCCGCTGCTCCGTCATCTCAGCAGGCCCGGCCCGCTACCACCTACGCTCCCGCTGCCGCCGCGCCCCCGGCTGCGCCACACGCTGCACCGGCTGCCCCGACATCGAGCGGCCCTGGCCTGTTTGGTCAGATGGCCAGCACTGCCGCGTAAGTCTCTCTTTTTCCCTCTCGTCTCTCTCCCCACCCCGTGACCCATCAAAACTAACGTCTTCTCTCTCCTCCCAGTGGTGTCGCCATCGGCTCCTCCATCGGCCACGCTATCGGCGGCATGTTCACCGGCGGCAGCAGCTCTGAGAGCAACGCCCTGGACGCCGCCCCCCAGACCGCCGCCTCTGCCCCCGCCTCATACAACTCCCAGGCCCAGACCGGCAACTGTGGCCCCGCCGTGCAGCAGTTCACCAAGTGCATGGACGAGCACGGCGGCAACATGCAGATCTGCAACTGGTACCTCGACCAGCTCAAAGCCTGCCAGGCTGCCGCTGCGCCCTACTAAACGTCCGCCCGCCTTGTCGTGCATGCATAGCCACGCGGCCAGACAGACACACCATGTGACTGGATAGGGGAGGGGCATACCTGTCCCATATAACCCCGTCTTTGCTCCGTCCTCGCATCTCTTGCATCTTTTTATACCTGATTTTGCTCGATACCTGATGTATCCGAGATATCCATCCATCCAATACTTGACTCTCCCTGACTGTGCTCGAGACAGATCAACATCGTCTTTTCATTGTTAACTCTTTTGTTTGTTTGCTTTTCAACTCATTCTCCCTGTCTCTCTCTCTGTGCCTCTGCTTCTACCACAGTCACTTCATCTCAAATCTCAGACAACCTTTTCTTTTCGCGTGTGCTGCTTGTCGATCTAGTGCCAGAAACGAAGAAGAACAAAAAAAGGGACATGTATTATTAAATTTTATACCCGTGTAATAGGACTTCCAGAAAGACGAAAAGAGAAAAAAACAAAAACCAGAATAATGCAGGGACCCAAGCCAAACTATTGTATTGCATGAATGATGCACCATGTGTGCGTGCGTGCGTGCGTGCGTGTGTGTGTGTGATGAGATTTAAACGCAAAACCAACCATGTAAGAAAACCAATCGAGACAAAGTTTCCGGGGGAATAGACGAAAGAAACAACGCAAAGCAAAAGAAACACACACAGTGCCTCGCTTCACTCGTCGTCCGGCCGCGGCTCAAAGTTGGTCTGGAGAGGGGAAAGGAAAAGATGAAATCCAGCTGTTAGCAACAAACAAGGGCGAACAAGGACAAACAAAAATAAAAAGACAAAAGAAAGAAAGATAAAGAAAAGACAAAAAGAAAAACAAAAAAAACTGCTCCTACTCACAGAATTGCCATTGTACAGCTGATGTTCGCTGCGCGCCACATCGTCCCGCCGCGGCTCCTCCGCGCGCCGTCCAAAGCCGTGTATACGCGACCCTCCCGATGACACTGGCGCTGCTGCTGCTGCTGCTGAAGCCGACGCAGCCTGCTGTTGCTGTCGCCGTCTGCGCAGCTCGTCGCCGCTCGGCTGCCTCGCGCCCATTGCTGTTGTTGTTGTTGTTGGTGGTGGGCCTGCGTCTGCGTCTGCGTCTGTCTCTGCGTCTATGCTGTCCACACCACCCGTGCTCTGTCCTGCAGGCGGCGGGCTCGCAGTTGAGGCGCTGCCAATGCCCAGGAAGGCGTAGACCATGGCCATGAGCCAGGTGAAAAAGACGAGCATGTATGACAGCGGGCCACCTGCGCCTGCACTAGCACCCGCGTAGGCTGCGGCTGCACCACCAGGTGGGGGCACAAGTACCAGTGTCGCCGACGGGGTCAGGCCAATGTCGTGCAGCGGCTTGTCCTCGTCGGCGCCGCCGATGAGGCGGTTGGGCTGTGGCGTGAGCACTAGCTTGAACTGGTACGCCGAGTCGGGCAGGCCCTGTGCGGCGCGCTCGCGAGCGATCCATGCGCGCACGTCGGTGGCCAAGGTGGTGTCGCGTGGGAAGCGCGAGCGCAGGCTGGTGCCGTCCTCGAGACGGACTTGCAGAGCGGCCATGGTGGCGTTGCTGGCGCGGGAGATGGAGCTTGAGGGCGCGCTGGCCAGAGCTGCGGCCACGGCGCCAGGCGTTAGCTTGGCGGCAGAGCGGTCGGCGGCGCGCTGGCGGCGCGCGAGCTTGTCGTCTTCGATTTGTTGCAGGATGCGCTTCTTTTCGGCGAGTTCAGCAGCACGTTGGCGCTGGACGGAGGAGGCGTGGTCTGATTGGTGAGACGTTGGCGGAGATGCTGATGGGGCGGGGACAGAGGCGGGGTCGGTGGCTGAGGCGGGAGGGCGTTTGGCGGCGCGGGCTTTGCGGTCTTCTTCAGCGCGTTGGGCAGTGAGACGGGCGGCGCGCTCGGCGAGAATTTGCTGGGTAGAGGACAGGGTGGGGGGAGGTTGAGAGGGAGGGTGTGTGTGGGGTCGGGACTCGGTGTCGGTAATGGTGGTGGTGGTGGTGGTGGCGGTGTCGATCTCGGTGTCGATCTCGGTCTCGGTCTCGGTCTCAGTCTCAGCCTGTGTCTGTGTCTGTGTCTGCGACAGCTGGCTCGTGGAATAAGGCGGCGGCGGCGACGGCCCTCTGGAGCCACTAGCGCGGATAGCAGGTGACGAGGCTGCCGACAAGGCTGCGGCTATTATGCTGGCAGCCGACTGTTCGCTGGTGGGCGACGACGTGGCAGGCTCGGGCGTCGGCTTGCGCTTGCGACCAAACGAGTTGAGCGTGCGCTGCATAAAGACCTCTTTGGTGGCGCCGGCGCTGATGTACTCTTTGAGCTCGCCGTTCTTGAGGATCACGAGCGTGGGGGTCTTGGGGAGCGGAAAGATGGCGGCAAGGTAGCCAGCTTCCTCGGAGCCGGCAGCCAGACGCAGGGCGATAGCTTCGTTGTGGAGAATGTCGGAGATCTGGAGCAGCGGGGAGAGGGAGGGAGAGCCGGGGTGGTCAGGTCAGCGGGAGGGGGGTCGGCTTAGCCGTAGTTACAGCGCGGAATGCAGGGTCAGGGGTAGGTTGCTTGTTGGGGTTCGGATTGGGGCTTCCCGACTGGGGCAATGTTACCTCATCGTCGACCAGAAAGTCGTCTTCCCATAGTTTGCTTTCCTCCTGTTCGTCTGCGTGCGGGTGCCATGGCCAGGCAGATTAGCGGGGTTGTGCATGGAAAAGGCAATTAGGGTTTGGACATGCAATGAGGGTTAGTTACCTGTGACAAAGCAGACGACGGTTTTGTTGCGCTGCACGGCAGAGGCAATGCCCTCTTGGAGCGAGCCGTGGTAGAACATGGCGGAGAGACAGAGAGGGGGGGAAAGAGAACAATGAAGAAAATGAAAAATGAAAAATAAAAACAAAAAGAGAGGTGAGCTCAGCGCGCCAGAGGGCGATAGCAATACGCAATATCGTCGTGGTCGAGACTGCTGTCGGGAGTCGGGTCCGATTAGAGGTGTATCGGTTTTCGGGTTTCCTGCAGCCCGGTGTCGCTCGTCGGGTTGAGTCACGGGCGCAAGTCGCAGCGGTGGTTGATTTGGTGGATGATTGGATAGTTGCGATGTGCGTGTGCGTGTGCAAAGTGAGGCGAGGTGAGGAGAGGTGAAGAAGAGAAGTGAAGAAAGGCGAAGCTCTTCCAAGGTTGAGGCTGACAATATCCAAAGGCCAACCAACAGCCAGCGAAAGCAGCAAGTGTGGCTGAAAGTTGATGGGGCGCATACGCGCACGTGGACGTTGCTTTGGGCGGTGGGCGGTGGGCGGTGGGCTTTAGGCGGACGGACGCAGCCGGCAGAGACTAGGCCAGACGAGTTGAGCTTAGTGGGCTCGTTTCAGCGGCTCGTTTCAGCGGCTCGTTGGTAGTGGCTCTTTAGTGGCCCTTCAGTGGCCCTTCAGTGGCCCTTCAGTGGCTGCCAGCGCCGGGGGGCTGCTGAGAGCTGCCCCCTGTATATAGTGCACATGCGCAAGCAATAACAATGGGCACACTCTGCAATGCACGTCAGGCAGCTGCAGGAACCGAGAGAACAATGCAACAGAGAAACGGAGACGAAGACAGACAAACAGACAAGAACATACAACAGGTTGAGCAGAGAGCATATCCTCATGGAATAACGGCCAGAGACTGTGTAGAAACTGTAGAAACTGTGTAGAAACCGTGTAGAAATACAGCGTGAATACTGTCGAAATACAGCGCCCTCCCCCACTGTAAACTCTGTCCTATCCCACTATACCCTCACACAGCCCATAGCCCCTATCCGGCCCTTTTCCCCCAAAAACAAAAAGCACAAGCGTGTGCACTGCACTGCACTGCATCTTGTCCGTCTTGTTGTTGGAACGTTTCGTTTCTCCCAACAAAGACAAAAAAAAAACATGTATGGGATATGCCTAAGCTCAGGGCGTCTATGCACTGCTGCGCTAAGCGGTAACGCCAGAATAAAGCCCTATAGAGCCTATTATAGCGCTATGTTGCCCCTATAGCCCCCTATAGCCTCTGTTGCAGGGGCACACCAGACCAGGCCTGCTCTGTCGCCTCAGGAACCCAACAGAAAAGAACCGTGGGGAACTTGGCGAGCGCCATATTACAGGGGGTTGCCTGCAGACGCCACAGCTGCTTGGACTTGGCTCTTGCAGCGTACCCTAGCTCCCGACTCCATCGTATATAACCCTATCTTGGGGTGCATGACCTGCTGTAATGTAGATGGAAACAGTTGCGTTTTAGTCACGGCAACTTGGCCAAATCGAATCGGCCCCATTGTTACACAAAACACGGGCGCTTTTTTGTTGTTCCAGAAATCAGCCGAATACTCTCACTTTCTGTGCGCCCCTAACCAAGGCAAACACCCAAAACTCGCTATATTCACTATTTTTCCGGCTTCATCATTTTCTCCCCTGGGCGCTGATATCGAAATGTCCTCACTGTCCCCCTCTCCCTCAAGTGTTGGTGCAATAATCCTGGCAAATTGCCGTTCACTTTAGACGTGGCACCAGCAAGGGCCACCCTAAAAGACTTGGCGCTCTTCCTCTCCTACTCCTTCGTTGCACTAATCGCTTTACATTGCAAACTCCGGCCGTGCGTGCGTGGACGTGGGCCTTTTCCTTCATTGTCCTGATGCACCCGACGATTTGCTGATGCCCTGAATAGCTCTATATGCGTCTCTGGGTAAAATAGTCCCGCCTGCACCCTATCCTTCTGGTCCCGCCTTTTAATCTCTGGATTCCGAGTTGCTGGCGTCCTGCCTCCGGCCTCCATCTTCCCCGGCCTATGCCAGCCTTGTCCTTGTTGGTCCAGACTTTCCGATTCACGTCACGGCGCTTCTCCTGACTTGGGAACCAACCCCGTTCAGCTGTCATGTTGCTGCACTTCTCTCATCTCTTCAACGAGACCACCACACGCCGCCGTTTACGCCTAAAGCCAACCAGGCCGTATCTGTTTATAAAAGTTTGGCTCTGGGTTTAGTAGCCTTGGAAACAGCCCCGGGCCCAAACAGCCCCATGAAATAAGCAGTCCGGGTCAGGAACAGGAAACCCTTGAATTCACAGCAACCAGGATTGTTAGCAGGCCATGGTACGGACATCATGTGCTTGAAGAACGGGCGGGGCAGAGGGGAATGGAGAAGAAGAAGAAGAAGAAGAAGAAGAAGAAGAAGAAGCTGACTCACCGTGGCACCGATATTCCCCCACGTCATTGCATTCCACGCCCACACGTCCAGCGCCGCCGCCCAGCCCAGCCCGTGGCAGGTAATGCCGATGTGGCTGATGTCAGCCAGCCACAGCGCCAGTAGGTATGCACGTACCACACGGATCTCGCGCGTGGTCGTCAGCACCGCCAACCCAATGAGCGCGAGCAGCAGGTATGTGTTGCCGAGCTGCTGTGCGACGATCAGCGCGGCGAGACTGGATGGGTCCGACGTGCCCGACCGCTTTGATGGCAGCTGCGAGGCGGTGAACCAGGCCGGCGACAGAAAGGCTCCTGCAAAGCCACCGAGGCTGGGCGGAGAAGAGGGGGAGCACAGAGTTGTTAGTAAGGTGTGGCTTTGGGAGAGGACGTAGTGGACGCGGGCTGGGGATGGAGGTGGAGGTACAGAGAGAGAGGTTCGAGAATGGTAAAGACCAAACGAGGAAAAGCCGGCAGATGAGAGGCCATGGCTGACGAGCAAGCGAGAGAGTGCGAGTTGAGATTCTGGTAAGTGAACGGTAGCTGATGGAGAGCGAGTGGTGGTGCAGTAGTCAATGGTGGAGACTAATCAAACAAGACAGGCCGCACAGAGAGGCATTTTGGTCCGGGCTGAGTCATGTATGGACAGTGGACTCTGGGGTCTAGGTGTAGTTGGCATGTAGGGAGGGCTGGACTTTACGTACTTCAGATGCTGTAAGCGCCGTACACCGAAGCGACTCACCGAGAAAGAGTGGACCCCCGGCATTTCTTGCTGATTAAGCTTCCCACGGCAGTGAAAGTGGGGAAGATGGCAAAAAGAACGTCTTCACCCCACAGCACACCAAAACCAGCGTCGCTCTGGCCTGTGACACTCGGCGGATATAGCGCATAGCTGATTGAGCATCAGACTGCCTTGGCTGGCCATCTGGTAAGTCGCCGTGTCTACAGGAGCGGTCAAACCATGGTTCTCCGTCGCCGTGTGTGGTCTGGGGCCCTGTACTGCGCCTGCACCTGCGCCTGCACCTGCATCTATGACTGCGACTAGCTGATTTATCATTCTCAGCACACACCATGGTTATATTCAAGCTCTTCATTTCCTCCTTCTCGTTGTATGCGTGTGTGTCTGTCACACTTGCCTGTCCTTGACCAGCTGGTGTACACAGAAGACGCGGCACGATGGCCTCTGAAAAGCCGCCGCCGGGCTCTAATCCGGGACCGGATCCTTTTGCAGCAGCAGTGACAGCAGCAGCAGGCGTGGCTTCTGATTCTGCCTCTGCCTCTGCCTCTGCCTCTGCCTCTGCCTCTGCCTCTACTGTGGCTTCCTCTTCATCTGCTGCCCTCATCCTCCCCGCTGGCTCCCTCCCCAACTTCCCACTACCCTATCCCTCATCCAGCCTTGCTACTAACCCCTACCAATCCGATGTCGACTATGGCTTTTCCTACTGGAACGAGCAGCCACCCAAGCACAATGACACCCCTCCCAGCCATACCCTGCCTAGTATCCAGGAAGTGTACGAGACCAACTTCATTGACCCCCGGGACACCTACCGCGCCAGTTCCGCTACTTACGAGCTGCCGCCCGTTCTGCCCCGCCTAGAGGAGATCTCTGTTGCAAGCAAGACCGGCCCCAGCTCCCGCACAGCTGGCGCTGCTGCCCTTCAATCCCTTCAAGCCACGCCGCCGCCTCCGCCATCCCAGCCCTCCCAGCCTCACCAGCTGTCCAAGATCCACATCGACGCCCTCACTCATCTCAACGACATTCCCGCCGTCAGCCCAGCCTTTCCCGATCTTGTGGCCGGCGCCGCCCAAAACATCGCCGCCTCTCCCGACCTGCAGCCTGCAGCCTCGCTCACCCGACGCTCTCTCTCTCCGCCAAACTCCAGGCGCTGCGCCAAAAAGGGACGTCGTAAGTGGACTGATGCCGAGACCGAAAAGCTGATTCTGGCCACCGAGAAACATGGCATTGGTGCCTGGACAACCATCGCCAAAGACCCTGCCTTTGTCTTTAACGACCGCTCGGCCGCCGATCTTAAAGACCGATTCCGTACTTGTGCTCCCCCGGAACTGCTGCGTCGCTTCGCTGCCCGCGTCCCCGACCTCGCGGCTGTAGCCCAGGACCCCTCTTCTTCCTCGACTGCACTTGCTGCTATACCCGCCTCCGTTTCTAGGCCAGGCGGAAACAGCTTTCCCAGCAACATTCTAAACCCCTCTGCACAGGACGAGCACGGAAACTCGCTTGCTACACACGAACGCCAGCCTCAAGCCAGGCCATCTTTCCCCAACAACATCCTCAACGATGGCCCGGAATGCCCCACGTCCATGCCAAGCCCCCCACACAACCCCGACGGCTTGGTTCATCGCCCTCGATCTAAGCGGAGCCATCGGAGAACCATGGAGGACATTCAAAAGCTCGGCATCACCGGCCCGTTCAAGGTGGCTGCGCGCCGAGAGCGGCGCCGCTTCACCGCAGATGAAGACACGTCCATCCTCAGGGGTCTGATCCAGTACGGCCCGCAGTGGTCCAAGATCCGCAACGACTCTGCACACTCGTGCATCCAGGAACGCCACCCCACCGATCTGCGCGACCGCATCCGCAACAAGTTCCCCGCAGTTTTCAAGGCCATCAATTCCAAGCCAAGCAAACGTGGCGTCGAAGGCTTCCAGCCCGAGGGCCTCGAGGCCCCCGTAATTGCTCTGATAGAGGAGACGCTCAAGCAGCTGGCCATCTCGCTGGACAGCTCGGATGTCCCACCGGCTGAGTATCCCCACAGCGATACTGGTGACCCCGCGGCGAATGCCAGCTCGCATGCGAGCGACGCCGGCGACGATAATACGCCCGCATACAATATTCTTCGTCTGCTGCAGGCCGACTGACCTGCTGTATCTCTGCACGTATTCCCCGTTGTATTTCTGCTGCCTTTAGACTGTCTACAGCGTTCTTGTTTTCTCTTATACCCAGATTTGCTTTCCATATAAACAAAGGTAGACTTGGATACAGACTTCTACATAGCCGATTCACATCTCGTTCAGCATGCCATTGATGTACTGTGTACTTGCGCCTGTAACTATTTTGACACATGTTTTGCTACACACTGCAAGTACCTCTGTACTTGGGCCCTTGAACTCATGCACTTTCCCGTTTAGGTCGTCCTGTGTTAGTCGCATTTGACGCCACCAAGAGTGGGGCCAACCTAGCCTCTCCCACTATCATGCTTATCAAGCTTTAGGCCCCACTTGCTATGTCCACTCTATGTCCACGTGACATCTCCCAGAGTTAGGGCATAGAAGACTGTACAGTCCCACATTTCCCTTTGCCAATGGCCCACCAAGCCAGAAAAAAAAAAAGGGTCCCCCATCGGTTGAGTAAAAGTCTCCCAATATTAGGACTTGCTGTTCGAACCTTGACCATCACCAAACCATTCGACAAGTTTAGTTTGATCATCAAATCGTCAAAATGGGCCGTGGACCTAAGAAGCATCAGAAGCGCCTTTCGGCTCCCTCTCACTGGCTGCTGGACAAGCTGAGCGGCGTTTACGCCCCCAAGTACGTTGTCCTCTCCCTCTCTCTCTCTCTGTCCTGTCGACTCGAAAAAAAAAAAACACCCGACGACTGCGAACAACAACAGAAACCCGACGATCACAGCCCTCCGAATCAGTGCCCCGGACACGTGCTAATCTCGCTCTCTTTCTCCTCACTACAGGCCCAGCCCCGGTCCCCACAAGCAGCGTGACTGCCTGCCTCTCATTGTCTTCATCCGCAACCGTCTCAAGTATGCGCTGAACTTCCGTGAGACCAGAGCCATTCTCATGCAGCGCCTGATCAAGGTTGACGGCAAGGTCCGCACCGACATGACCTTCCCCACCGGCTTCATGGACGTCATCTCCATCGAGAAGACTGGCGAGAACTTCCGCCTGATCTACGACACCAAGGGCCGCTTCACCGTGCACCGCATCCAGAACGAGGAGGCTACCTTCAAGCTGGGCAAGGTCAAGCGCGTCCAGCTCGGCCGTGGTGGAATCCCATACTTGGTTACGCACGATGCGAGAACGTGAGTTCTGTCAGCCATCATTCAGTCGTTGGATCAAGCTTTGGTCGATTCTTGTGTCATCACATCGCCCTACCCGATAAGGAGAACATTTGACCTTGGAGGAGACTTTTGTTTCGCTTTAACGGCTGTATGTATCCCCCCGTCCCCCGATTGCTTGCTAACTGTCACCTTGTGCAGCATCCGCTACCCCGACCCTCTTATCAAGGTCAACGACACGGTCAAGATTGACGTCGAGACCGGCAAGATCATTGACTTTGTCAAGTTCGACACTGGTGCTCTGGCCATGATCACCGGCGGTCGCAACATGGGTCGTGTTGGTGTCATCACCCACCGTGAGCGCCACGATGGTGGCTTCGCCATTGTCCACCTGAAGGATGCCCTTGGCAACACCTTCACCACCCGTGAGAGCAACGTCTTCATCATCGGCCAGGACAAGCCCCTGATCTCTCTGCCCAAGGGCAAGGGTGTCAAGCTGACCATTGCCGAGGAGCGTGACAAGCGCCGTGCCCAGGCCACCCAGTAAATCGGTGTGGTTTGAGCTGTCTTGGAGTGTACCTTACCCTTAACCTGGCCTTGGTCTCTGCTAGACTTGTCAAAAAAATGAAAAATCAAAGCAAAATGAATGTTTCATGATACAAGAAAGAATCAAGATAACAGCAACGAAAAAAAAAACACTTGCAAACAAACTTTTTTTTTGTCGCGCGCGCATGTACCTGGGCTGAACCTGCAACGACGGCACTATGAATTTTACGGACTCGGAGTCTTTGTTTTTGCTTGATTTTTTGTGCGTCATGATTTTTCTGCGTTTTTTCTTTGGGGGCGGCAGGCGAGCTTTGTTTTAACGGAATAGTAACCAACAGGACGGGGACGGGGCTGGAGCCGGAGCGGAGAAGCAGCGGGCGACACACGGCGCCAGCTGCCGCCCGGCTCGGTCCTGTCTGAGCCATAAGAGACGTGTTGATCTAGACGGCCCAGTTGTTTGAATGCATCATGTGCAGGCATGTTGGAGTTTTTTTTTTTTTTTTCCTGCAGGTGCGGAGATCTAGGAGTTGTGGTGTGGAGCTGGACACAGCATAACCCTAGCATGGGTTGCCAACCCTTACATTCCAAAACAGGTCCCAAATGCCAGCTTCTTGTTGCTGCGTGTTTGGCCTTTCCCCAATCAGGCACACAGGGTGCAACATAAACAAAGAAGCCTCTGGGGCAATCGTTTCGACTGGTGCCGTTGTCGACGAATGACTGAATGACTGACGATAGCAGATAGGACAGAGCAGTTCAAGAATTGGCACGACGCACGACGCACGACGTACTATACCGAAGCCAGCTCCAGTTCCAGGGAAAAAAAAAAGCCTGTGTCGAACTCCAATGACGTCACGTCTGCTCCGCGCCTCGAGGCCGGCGTGGTCGCTCGGCAGACTGCGGCGGCTGGCGCATGCGCCGGTGGGCCATGGCCACGGGCTGCGGCACTCTTCCTGGGCGTCTTTATCTTCTTCCCGGCCATCTTTCATCTCCTCCCGGTCGTCTTCCTCTTCCTCTTCTGGCCCGGAACCGCCCCGCGGGTCGTGGGGCCGTGGAGCCGTGGCCAGTGTAGCGCTGACGGCGGCGACGGCGGGATGGGGGCTGGCGCGGGGGCTCGGCGGACAGGCGGAGGAGGGGCAGGGCTGTGGGGAGAGGGGGATATTTGAGTTCAGCGTGCCGACGTATGCGTCGGTGGAGCAGATGCAGGATGTAAGTATGCAGCGGGCAGGGGGTGATGAGAATGAGGGTGTGTGTGTGGGAGTGTCTGTGAGGAAGTATACATTTACGAGCACACGGACTAACCAGATGCAACAACGCGTGCGTGCGTGCAGGCCATTGCGGAGATCCGCCGTGAAATCGGCGGCGGCGACGACGACGACGACATCATCTCGACGGACGACGACGATCTGCGGGCGCATGGCTACTCGGCGTGGGCAACGACCCACGTGGCGCGGCTGCCAGTGGCCGTGGCGTACCCGCGCACAACACAGCAGGTGGCGGCGATTGCGCGCGTGTGCCACAAGCATCGCGTGCCGTTGATCCCGTACTCGGGTGGCACCAGCATCGAGGGCAACTGCGCGGCACCGCACGGCGGCGTCAGCGTCGACTTTGCCTACATGGACGCCATCGTGCAAGTCAACGCGGGCGATATGGATGTGGTGGTGCAGCCGGGCGTCGGCTGGCAGGACCTGAACGCCGAGCTGGTGCGCCGTGGCCTGCGCCTCTTCTTCCCCATCGACCCCGGGCCGAGCGCCAAGATTGGCGGCATGGTCGGCACCAACTGCTCGGGCACGCATGCCGTGCGCTACGGCACTATGAAGGACTGGGTGGTTAACCTGACGGTAGTGCTGGCTGACGGCACAGTCATCAAGACGAGAAAACGGCCGCGAAAGTCCTCGGCGGGGTACAACCTGAACGGCATCTTTGTCGGGTCCGAGGGCACACTGGGGCTTGTGACAGAGAGTGAGTGAGCAGAATGAATGCGCAGGGGGGAGGGGGGGGGGGGAGAAGGGGAGAGGGGACAAGAGGAAGACGACGACAAACTCTGTGCGAAAAGAAATGACTAACTCGTGGCGTCTGACGTAGTTACCCTCAAACTGGCCGTCATCCCGGAGACCCTCTCGGTGGCAGTGGTCACGTTCCCGACCATCCGCGACGCGGCGGCGGCGGCGGCAGGAGTCATGCAGGCGGGCATCCCAGTGGCGGCCATGGAGCTGATGGACGAAGTGCAGATGAAGGTGGTCAACGACGCGGGAACCACGGCGCCGCGCGTATGGGCCGAGACGCCCACGCTGTTCTTCAAGTTTGCCGGCACGCGGCAGGGCGTCGCCGAGTGCATTGAGCAGGTGCAGGCCATCTCGCGCGCGCACAAGTCGGGCCTGTTTGAGTTTGCGCGCGACGAGCAGGACAAGGCGCTGCTGTGGTCGGCGCGCAAGGAGGCGCTGTGGTCGATTCTGGCGCTTCGCGAGGGCAAGCAGGAGTTTTGTGAGTGGCCGCGCGGGGCGGTAGGCGAGAGCTGAGAGCTGAGAGCTGAGAGTAATCTTTACTAACAACTTGTATGCAGTGGGCACTGATGTCGCCGTGCCGCTCAGCCGGCTGGTGGACATGATCGAGACGAGTAAACAAGACACGGCGGACCTGGGCCTCTTTGTCAGCATCCTGGGGCACGTGGGCGACGGCAACTTCCACGAGAGCATCATCTACGACCCGAGCAAGGCCGAGGAGGTGGCGCGGGTCAAGGTGTGCGTCAGGCGCATGATTGACCGGGCCATGGAGATGGACGGCACGTGCACGGGCGAGCATGCCGTGGGAATGGCCAAGAAGGACTATCTCGTGCGCGAGCTGGGCAGCGAGACGGTCGGGGCTATGAAGGCTATTAAGCAGGCGCTGGACCCGAGGTGGATTATGAATCCGGGTAAGATTATGGATGTACCGGGGAGAGAGAAGGGGGGGGAGGAGGGCCGGGGAGGTGGAGGTGGGGAATAGGCGGAAGGAAGGAAGCGGCGGGAAATTAGCGGGGATGCACAGACTTGGATGAAGAGGAAAGAACAATGCAATCCACCAAGGCAATTGCCCGGCCTGTTCTCGCCACCGTCACGTTACACAAGCAGGATCCCGTTTTCAAGTGGGTACCTTTCCAACAACAGCAGCAAACCGCAAGTAGGCAGCTACGAGACACTATGCAGGCGAGATGCTGGTGATTGAAATGCAGCCAAACGGCTGGCTGGGTGGTCTGTGTGTCTGTCTGGCGGGGGTGGCTGGTGTGACAGGACAGATGAAATGAGGGCAGTTGCAGGCTTATTTGTTATGGCAGGAAGTGTCAAGAGGCAACTGGGAGGGGGGGCTGTCTTGCAAATGAGTAATTGCCTTGTTTGCAGGATTTTGTTGTTGTCGTGAGGGCTGGCGTGGGCCAAGGCCATGAGTCTCTCTCTGCTTTATTAAGTGGTGTTGTTCTTGGGAAGTGTTTAGACTCTGCAGAGGGTGAAACCAAGCTTCTAGTCTGGCACCACGAGACCTTCTTTTTCACGTTCCGGCGGCTTCTACAGACTTCTGTCTGCCCACATTGAAACCAGAAGGATTGAAGCAGGCAGGCAGACAGGCAGATACATACACAACTGACAGAAAAGGCAGTTGCCATTTGGCCAGACTGCAGCTACCAAGAAAACTCTGCAGCTGCTTCTTTTGTGACTACATATCATGACACACTCTTGCCATAGCAAAGCCCGCCCATATAACAAGAACAGTACCAACCGTGCAGGCAGCAGTGGCAGCAGCAGCATCAGAGAAGGCAATAACCAGATTGATGGTGGTATCGATAACAGCAACAGCCACAGCCACAGCAGCAGCCACATCCACAGCAACAGCAGCAGCAACAGCAACAGCAACAGCAACGCGTCCCGTCACGGCAACAACGCGTCGCGCTTCTACCCCGCCGGCGCCGTTTCCCTCGCGCCACGCCCCACCGCAGGCTGGAAGTCGTGGGCAGGTGCGCTCATCACGCTGATTGGCCTGCCGTGGAGTGTTGGCCCACAAGAAATCTTTGCAGAGATTGGAAGACACGGTGGCGAGATCTCCCGCATCGACTTCTCCAAGTCGCCCGCTCCGACGCCCGGCGCCGCGCCCATCAACCAGGCCCGCGTCATCTTCGAGCGGCTCCCCGAAACCGCCTTCTGGTCATCCGGCCGCCTGTTCTTCCGAGGCCGCGGCACGTCCCAGTGGACCGTTGCCGTCATAGCCAAAGAGTTCAAGATGGGCGTGTCCCAGATCAAAAGCCCCGTGACGCCGGCCGTCAAGTACCCCGCGCTGCTCTCGCTGAAGCCGCTGGCCACCACCTTTGGCATCATGGTCGGCGACGGCGCCCTGATGGCCATGAAAACGCTCAACTCCGACCCTGTCGATCTCAACTGCTGCCAGACCCTGGAGATTGACCTGCCGCGCAAGCAGATCCGCGTCTTCTTTGGCGTGCCGCGTGCCACCGCGAGGCAGGCGTCGTGCGCCTACAAGGCCCTCATTGGCTTTGAAAATCTCGACGCCATCTACTACGACGGCAGTCTCGATCCTGCTGGCCCGCCCGCCGGATCCCCCGCCGGATCCCCCACCACCACCAACCCGCCGCCGCCGCCGCCGCCGCTGCACCTCCGCCTCACAATGCAGTGCCCACCACTCTACTTTTGGAAGCGCTTCGACCCCGACGCCGTAGTCGCCAGCAGAGGCAGCTCGTACGACGCCCGGGACTCGTGGATCCGCCTGGTCAGCATCGGCGCCACCGGCGAGGAGGCCCACGAGACTGCGCCGCTAAGCTTCTACGCCAGCTCGCCCCGGCCCGGCTTCATCGACCTGGGCAAGTGGAAGACGCTGCGCTTCAGCCTCGCCCACCTGCCCAACGCCGTCGAGACGTGCAATGCCCTGCGCGACTTCAAGCTGCCACTGCTGCCCGAGCCCAAGCCGCTGACCATGGTGCCGCGCGCCACAAACCCCATCTGGGCCGTCCTCGACTCGGCCGCCGACACGGCGCCGCTCTCCTCCAACAACCTCGCCATTTTGTCGGCCATGGACGCCATGCCGCACAAGCTGCCGTGGGCCGTGCGCTACCAGCTCGAGGTGTGCATCACGCGCGGCGTCTTTGAAGAGCACGCCATCGACCACGACTTTATCAACGGGCTGGTGGCCAAGGGCGAGCACGAGGCGCGCTTTCTGCTGGAGCAGGCGGCCGACCTGTATGACTGCAGCACAGCCTCCAAGACGCGTACGCTCATCGACAACCCCCACGACATCCTGCGCCGCGACGGAGCCTGCCCGCTGCTGCGCGGCTGCCGCGCCAACATGCGGCCGCGCATGCCGCACTACTGCACGCTCGTCCGCAAGGCCACCGTCACGCCGACCACAATCTACTTTTCCACGCCGGCCACCGAGAGCACCAACCGCGTGCTGCGCAAGTTCCGCCACCTGCAGGACCACTTCCTGCGCGTGCAGTTCAGCGACGAGCTGCTCAACGGCAAGCTCAGCGGCGCCAACACGGGCAACAAGTACAACAACATCTACGTGCGCATCTTCCACATCATGGACAAGGGCATCCGCGTCGGCGACCGCGTTTTCAAGTTCCTGGCCTGCGGCAACTCGCAGATCCGCGAGGGCGGCGCCTACTTCTTCGCCGACACGGCCGACGTCACGCGCGACGACATCCGCGCGTGGATGGGCAACTTTAGCGGCATCCGCAGCATTGCCAAGCGCACCGCGCGCCTCGGCCAGTGCTTCTCGACGACGCGCGCCATCCGCGGCGTTTCCGTGCCCGTGATCCGCCGCATCGCCGACATTGAGCGCAACGGCTTCTGCTTCACCGACGGCGTCGGCAAGATCTCGAGCTTCCTGGCCAGCGTGGTCATGGAGGAGATGGAGCTCTTCACCGTGCCCGGCGAGCCCATCCCGGCCGCCTACCAGTTCCGCATGGGCGGCTGCAAGGGCGTGCTGGTCGTTTCCGACGACGCCACGGGCATGGAGGTGCATGTGCGCCGGTCGCAGGAAAAGTTCCAGTCCGACTTCAACGCGCTCGAAATCATCCGTGTGTCACAGTTTGCCATTGCCACGCTCAACCGCCAGACCATTGTGCTGCTGTCGAGCCTCGGCGTGCCCGACGCGGCCTTTGAGAAGCTGCTAGCCGACCAGCTCGCCGCCTACGAAAAGGCCATGGTCGACCTGCCAACGGCCATGACGCTGCTGACGCAGTACGTCGACGAGAACGCCGTGACCCTGCAGATGGCCGACATGGCGCGCGCTGGCTTCCTCAACCACGAGTGCCCGGAGCCGTTTGTGCTGTCGCTCATGCACCTGTGGCGCACCTGGTCGCTCAAGCTGCTCAAGGAAAAAGCGCGGCTCGTCGTGCCCAAGGGCGCCTTCCTGCTCGGCTGTGTCGACGAGCGCGGCTTGCTCCGCGGCCACTCGGTCGCCAGCGAAGCCTGCACGTCCCACGACGTCAGCCGCCTGCCGCAGATCTTTGTGCGCATCCCGCACGCCACGCGCCGCGGCCACTACCACACCGTCGAGGGTGTGTGCATAGTCGGCCGCAACCCGTCGCTGCACCCGGGCGACATCCGCGTCGTGCAGGCCGTCAACGTGCCCGAGCTGGCCCACCTGACCAACGTGGTCGTCTTTCCCAGCACCGGCGACCGCGACGTGCCCAGCATGCTGTCGGGCGGCGACCTGGACGGCGACGACTTTTTTGTCATTTGGGACGAGACGCTGATTCCGCCCGAGTGGAACCACCGGCCCATGTCAGTGGCGCCGGTGCAGCCGGTCGAGACGGCCAAGGACATCCGCATCGCCGACATGCAGGTGTTTTTCGTCAAGTACCTGCGTGACGACATCCTGCCCATGATAGCCCACGCCCACCTCGCCCTGGCCGACTACCAGGGCGCCAAGAGCAAGCAGTGTAAGTTTCCTGAGCCCCTCTGAGCCCCTCTGAGCCCCTCAAAAGTCCCTCAAAAGTCCCCACCACCCTCTTCTAACACTTCTCCCCCCCCTCCCCCACCAGGCCTTCAGCTCGCCGCCCTCCACTCCAAGGCCGTCGACTTTGTCAAGTCCGGCGTGCCCGCCGAGATGCCCGCCAGCCTGATACCCAAAAAGTGGCCCCATTTCATGGAAAAGAAGCGCGGTCATGCCTACCACTCGGCCAGGCCGCTCGGCATCATCTACGACCGTGTGCAAAACATCGAGTTCAGCCCGTTCTACACCAAGCCCATGTTCCAGAGCATCCTCGACCAGCCCGCGCTCGACGAGCATCTTGCGCTGGCCCGCCAGATTAAGGCCGACTACGACACCGAGATGCGCCGGCTGATGGGCCAGTTTGAGATTGCCACCGAGTTCGAGGCCTGGAGCACCTTTGTGCTGGGCAAGCCACGCGTTGGAAACGCCTACAAGATGCAGGAGCGCATCGGCAACGAGATCAGCGTGCTGAAGCGCTCCTTTCGCGAGCTGTGCGTCGAAAAGGTAGGCGGCGTCCTATCGTTCAAGGCCGTCAAGCCGCTGCTCATCGCCATGTACCATGTAACCCACGAGGAGCTGCGCGATGCGCTGGCTGCCCTGGGCGCGGCCGCCGAAGAGGGAGATGCCGCGCAAGCATCACCCGGAGCCTCGCCGGCCAGGCCGAGCCCCAAGAACATGCCGCTCATCAGCTTCCCGTGGCTGTTTCCCGAGTTCATGTGCAAGCTGACGAGCAGCAAGGACAAGGCAGACGATGCGTTTACGTTGACGCCGGTGGCCGCGGCCGATCTTCGGGTCAGCCTGAAACAGCGCCGGCCGATTGTGGCTGTGGACCCCGAGGCTGCAGATGCAGAAACAGAGACATGCGCAGACACACACGCACACGCACACGCACACACACACGCACACACACACACAGAGCCCTGTGGCACTGTCCCCACAGACACTCTTGTTCCAGAACAGCACCCCGAGGCCACCCCAGCCGTAGACCCAGGCATCCACTCCGAAGTCGACTTGGCCATGGCCTCGGACATGCACTCATCACACCCTGTTATCACTCCTGTGTCCACTCCCGCCGTCTCCCACGCCGACGGCCTGTCTACGCCGGAGTCGCTAAGCACTACAGATGCCTCTGTTCTCGTCCCTACTAGTGCCCATGCTTCCAGCTCCACTGCAGACGCTGCTGAGGCAGCCGATGCCTCTGGCGCTGCTGCTCCCAGCAGCCCGGGCGTCATCGGGGAACCTGCCGGTACAGACCCGCTCGTCCCTGCCGACCCCATCCCGTTCCATGCGGTGTCTGCAGCTGGCACACCTCTCGTGGCATCATACCTCGACGACCCCATCCCGCTCATGAGCTCTGTGACGCTCACGCCCACCGCTGCGGCCAGCCCTGCTGCGACTGTGGCGGAGTCGCAGAAGCCGGTTGTCTCGATGACTCTGGCAAATCTAGAGACGCCTGTTTCTGCCTGCGATCTTCTCGGTGACCTTGACTCGGATCTGTCGGCTTGCACAGACCGCTCCGGCCTTGCGCCAGCTCTAAAACCACTTGTTCCTGTGTCGGCAGCGCAGATGCCTTTTTGTTTGGACAGTCAGAGGGATTCACTGGCTGTGCATCCGCTCGAAGACGGGCAGCCCAAGGGACAGCCGGACGGACAGCCAGACGGACAGCCGGGCTATAAAGGGCGCCCGGACATGCCTGTGAAAAGGCCAGCCTGGAAAAGGTGGCTCGAGATGGAGGGGCTTTTGTGACCAGCAATCAGGAAGGAGGGTCTACGTAGACGTGGGACAGGCAGATAGCCGGGGAAGGGGGGGGGGGAACGAGGAGGTTCTATATTCAGCATCATTAATGCGCATTTAAATCAACCCTTGTGGCTCAGTACAGTAGTTTGCATGCCGAGTGGCACTAACAGTTGAACAGGTGGAGCAGGCCAGCACCAGACGGCGTCGGCGTCGGCGTCGGCGTCAAATTGGCGTCAAACCACTGGTGCTGTCGGGGCATCACCGCGGCACGCAAATGTCCGTGCGGATGATCCACTTCTCACCTGCCGTCACTTCTCTGCCCTCGTGCTACACGGCCGTCAGCAAGAGTGTCTCTCTCTTTGTCTCGCCCCCTCGTCCGAATACAAGACTCACCAGCATACAGTCATCCCCGTGTTTATGCAGCAGCACCATGCCCGTCTCAGGCGCCACCGCCACCTCCTCGCGCTTGACGCGCCGGTCGAATGGGTAGAAGACAGTCTCGCCGCCGGTGCAGCCGTCGTCGGCCGACGTCAGATACAGCAGCAGCGTCCACGTGGTCTTAGCCGCGACGGCAGCGGTGCCGTCGTGCACTGTGACGGTGTTCCAGTCGTCGTCTGGGCCGGGTGGGGGAGCGGGGGG